>JAJDFG010000174.1:660000-665000 GCA_021039105.1 Scomber colias
GGAGGGAGGGAGGAAGGAGGGAGGGAGGGAGGAAGGAAGAAGGAAGGAAGGAAGGAGGGAGGGAAGGAAGAAAGGAGGGAGGAAGGAAAGGAGTGAGGGAAGGAAGAAGGAAGGAAAGGAGGGAGGGAGTAAGGAAGAAGGAAGGAAAGGAGGGAAGGAAAGGGGGGAGGAAGGAAGAAGGAAGGAAAGGAGGAAGGAAAGAAGGAAGGAGGGAGGAAGGAAGAAGGAAGGAAAGGAGGGAAGGAAAGGGGGGAGGAAGGAGGAAGGAAAGGAGGGAAGGAAAGGAGGAATATTAAATATTTTATCCACCTAGGAAGTAGGAAAGAAAGATAAAAGATTTTTAAAAAAGAGAAAGAACAAGAAGTAGAAGGAGAAAGAAAGAAATGTCCAGCTCTGATTATGTGTCAGTTATAAATAAGTGTTGGTAAGATTTTTTACCAAAAGTAAGATTGAATGCTCCTGAAAATGTCAAATGGTGTAACCACAAAAGAATTATAGATATTAAATATTTCACAAATGTAAATGTTTCCTGATCTCCATGATTCTCCAGATGAAATGTAATATTTAGAACAATAGTATTCCATTAGCTTTATTTAATATAAAAAAAGTTAAAAATGAAAAATGGTTCGCCCCTTTAAATGAGACTAAACCACATGGACACAAAAAACAAAGATGTGAAACAGACTGAGTATTTCAGACAGACATTACTTCTGAGTTTGTATCACTATATTTAGGAAGTTTACCATCAGAGAACGTCTCCTCTAATGACACATACTTATTTCACATTCTGAGTGCCGCCTAGGAAGTGGCTAAACTAGAAGAACCTACAGCGGACGAGTGGTTTGACATCATTTATAACATTTTTAAGATGGAAAGAATTACTTTTGCTTAAAGACTAAAGCAAGATCTGTTTTTGAAAAGATGGGAAAGATGGATTAGATACGTCACTCTGGTTCGTCCATCGTTTGTCTAGTACCAGGTCTTATATCCATTTCCTTTTTTCATCTATGTTTTTCCTTTTGAACCCATATGCATCAGTATTATAAATGTTTTTAAAATCTAATATAACAGATGTGCACCCCAGCGTTCTTGTTCTAAGCCTAAAGAGTTAAGTTCTCAATTTTTATATTTTATTAATTTCACCTTTTGTGTGATTGAGGGAGGACCAATCATACCTATCTGTATAGTCAGTGGACTCGTGGATGTATTACTGTGCAATTCAGTTGTAATTTACAGATGAATGGAGATGGAGATTGGTGAATTGATATGTGTTAATGAACATCTGGTATTGATTATTGATTATTGATGATGAGCCGGACCTTCCTGCCAGCGCCACACAGTGATGGTGTGTTCAGGCTCCACTCCGACAGACAGCAGCAGCTTCCCCGTGGCGCTGAAGTTCACGTAGCCGACTCCTTTAGTGTGAGGACAGCGCAGGATGGACAGCGTCTGCTTACTCATGGCGTCCCACACGTGGATGGAAGGAGTCGTTCCTGAGTTCAAAGATACGAGATACGAGGGAGAAGAGAAGAGAGGAGAGGAGAAAAGAGGAGAGGAGAGGAGAAGAGAGGAGAGGAGAGGAGAGGAGAAGAGAGGAGAAGAGAGGAGAAGAGAAGAGAAGAGAAGAGAAGAGAAGAGAAGAGAGGAGAGGAGAAGAAGAGAGAAGAGAAGAGAAGAGAAGAGAAGAGAGGAGGAGAAGAAGAGAAGAGAAGAGGAGAGGAGAGGAGAAGAGAGGAGAGGAGAAGAAGAGAGAAGAGAAGAGGAGAGGAGAAGAGAAGAGAAGAGAGGAGAGGAGAGGAGAAGAGAAGAGAAGAGAAGAGAAGAGAAGAGAAGAGAGGAGAGGAGAGGAGAGGAGAGGAGAGGAGGGGAGGGGAGGGGAGGGGAGAGGAGAAGAGAAGAGAAGAGAAGAGAAGAGAAGAGAAGAGAAGAGAGGAGAGGAGAGGAGAGGAGAAGAAGAGAGAAGAGAAGAGAGGAGAGGAGAGGAGAGGAGAAGAGAGGAGAGGAGAGGAGAAGAGAGGAGAGGAGAGAAGAGGAGAGGAGAAGAGAGGAGAAGAACAGAGAAGAGAAGAGAAGAGAGGAGAAGAAGAGAGAAGAGAAGAGAGGAGAGGAGAAGAGAGGAGAAGAGAGGAGAAGAGAGGAGAGGAGAGGAGAGGAGAGGAGAAGAGAGGAGAGGAGAGGAGAGGAGGGGAGGGGAGGGGAGGGGAGAGGAGAAGAGAAGAGAAGAGAAGAGAAGAGAGGCGAGGAGAAGAGAGGAGAGGAGAAGAGAAGAGAAGAGAAGAGAAGAGAGGAGAGGAGAGGAGAAGATAAGAGAGGAGAGAAGAGAAGAGAGGAGAGACGTTGAGGTTTTTATAATGAGCTGATTTCACAATAAAAGTCATGAAGAAGTTAGTTGGATCAGAATGAGAGGAAACAAAGTGTGAGGGTAAAAACACACAGAGCAGTTAGAGGAATCAGTGTAGACACTCTGAAAACCAGACGGACAGCAGCTCAGAAATACTGAAATATGTCACATTTTATGATTGATGCTTATTATTATTATTATTATTATTATTATCACATACTAACTGTAGGTTGATTTTAGTCATTTTTTCATCTCTTTTTTGTAGCAATTAGGTTTCTTGAGTCAATTTAAGTCTCTTTTAGTCATGTTTGCATCTCTTTTCGGTGGTTAAATGTTATTTTCCTTCCTTCTTTCCTTCCTTCCTCCTTCCTTCCTTCCTTCCTTCCTTCTTCCTCCCTCCCTCCCTTCCTTCCTTCATTTCCTTCCTCCCCCTACTTTTCTTCCTTCCTTCTTTCCTTCCTTCCCTTCCTTCTTTTCTTTCCTGCCTTCCTTCCTCCTCCCTTTCCTTCCTTCCTTCCTTCCTTTCTTCCCTTCCTCCCTTCCTTCTTTTCTTTCCTGCCTTCCTTCCTTCCTTTCTTTCCTTCCTCCCTTCCTTCTTTTCTTTCATTCCTTCCTTCCTTCTCCCTCCCTCCCTTTCTTCCTTTCTTTCTTTCCTTCCTTCCTTCCTTCCTCCTTTCCTTCCTTCCTCCTTCTCTTTCTTCCTTCCCTCCTTCCTTCCTTCCTTTCTTTCCTTCCTCCCTTCCTTCTTTTCTTTCCTGCCTTCCTTCCTCCTCCCTTTCCTTCCTTCCTTCCTTCTTTCTTTCCTTCCTTCTCCCTCCCTCCCTTTCTTCCTCCCTCCTTTCCTTCCTTCTTCCTCTCTCCTTTCCTTCCTTCTCCCTCCCTCCCTTTCTTCCTTCCTTTCCTTCCTTCTCCCTCCCTTCCTCCCTCCCTCATTTCCTTCCTTCTTCCTCCCTTCCTTCTCCCTCCCTCCCTCCCTTCTTCCCTTCCTTCCTTTCCTTCCTTCTCCCTCCCTCCCTTTCCTTCCTCCCTCCTTTCCTTCCTTCTTCCTCCCTTCCTTCCTTGACTCGAGGACAACAGGAGGGTTAATAAAAGTATAAATGATGATAATGATGATGATGATGATGATGATGATGATGATGATGGTGTTTCAAGTCACTTCTTATTGATTTTTAAACATGAACTGAAGCCAACAGCTGACTGGAAGAAAGGAAATCAATATAAAACTAAATATGTGACATTTGATGATTTAAGCTGATTAAAAGCAGGATATAATAACGCTGCTGTCTGTGGGTTTCAGAGCGTCTGTGAGGAGGAGGGAGGAGGGAGGAGGGAGGAGGTGAGGAGGTGAGGGTTAGTTTTCTTTACCTGGGAGTTCACTGACGTCACCTGAGAGGTTGTAAGAGCGATGGAGACAAATGAGGCCAGCCAAAAAAATAAAAAATAAAAAACACACAAAAACAAAACACACAGATGAAAACCTGCAGAGCTGTTTAAGATATTTATATATTTATGGATGATTCTTGTTGTTTAAATTCCTTCCTTCCTTCCTTCCTTCCTTCCATCTCTCTTTCCTGCCTTCTTTTCCTTCCTTCCTTCCCTCTTTCCTCCCTGTCTTATTTCCTTTCTTTCTTTCTGTCTTCCTTCCATTCATGTGTCATTCCTTCCTTCCATCTTTCCTTCCTTCCTTCCTTCCTTCCTTCCTTCCTTCCTTCCATCTTTCCTACCTTCCTTCCTTCCTCTCTACCTTTCCTGCATCTCTCTTTCCTGTCTTCTTTTCCTTCCTTCCTTCCTTCCTTCCGTCCTTCCTTCCTGTCTTATTTTCCTTTCTTCCTTCCTTCCCTCTTTCTTCCCTGTCTTATTTCCTTCCTTCCTTCCTTCCTTCCATCTTTCCTACCTTCCTTCCTTCCTCTCTACCTTTCATGCATCTCTCTTTCCATCCTTTTTTCCTTCCTGTCATATTTTCTTTCCTTCCTTCCTTCCTTCCTTCCATCTTTCTTACTTTCCTTCCTTCCTCTCTACCTTTCATGCATCTCTCTTTCCTTCCTTCCTTCCTTCTTTCCTTCCTTCCTGTCTTATTTTCCTCCCTCCCTCCCTCCCTCTCTGTAATCATTCCTGAGTTAGTTTCTCTCAGGACAAACTTCACTATTTCCTGTCTAGATATTTGACAACATAGAGACAGAGTGTTGCTTGGTGTTAGTGAGCAGTGAACAGTCTGAGTAGTTAAGATGTAAAGCAGGCACGTTAAAGAGGAAGCAGGCACGTTAAAGAGGAAGCAGGCACGTTAAAGAGGAAGCAGGCACGTTAAAGAGGAAGCAGGCACGTTAAAGAGGAAGCAGAGGAGAGACAAGCAGCACTGTGTCTCAAATCACACACTTCTGTTAGTACACTGTGTT
The DNA here is from genome assembly GCA_021039105.1 of Scomber colias. Lineage (NCBI taxonomy): Eukaryota > Metazoa > Chordata > Actinopteri > Scombriformes > Scombridae > Scomber > Scomber colias. The sequence continues at coordinate 664,735 of JAJDFG010000174.1, forward strand.
CAGGTTAGTGTCTCAAATCAAACATGGAGCAGTCACCATAGTAACAACGTCCTCGCCATCATTTCCTGTTTGAAAAGTGGCCCCTCCCCTTTTGCTACGGAGCCAAAATGGCGACCGTTGAGGGTGAGAAGTGTCCGTAGTTACACACTCATAGTGCTGCATGTTTCTATACTTCTCAGTTTGGACCAGGCGGGGAGTTCTGGTCCTCTGAAATGAAGCCAACATGGAAGTAACTTAGAGCTGCATTCTATCAAAAGGCCACCAGG
>JAJDFG010000174.1:670000-672500 GCA_021039105.1 Scomber colias
ATCAGGCTAATATGCTAACGTAGCTAATTGTGTTAACAGGTTAACATGCGCAGGCATTCTGAGCTTTTATTTCATTTTGGGTCAAAAGCAAACTGGTCTGTGGTGAATAAATAAGAACTGGGGTCAGTGTTCACTGTACTTTAGTCAAGTCCAGTTACTTTTAAATGTGCTGTATAAATAAACTGGACTTGACTAGTACTAGCTTTAGCTGTTTGCCTTTGACCCACAGCTGTTAGTAGCTAAAAATAACAGTTCTGTCCTGCCTCAGGCCACATACTGTAACATGCTCAGTCAGGAAGCTAACATGATAAAATGACCTCAGGTTCCTCTGACATCTTCAGATCATCTTAGTTTGACTGAAACCAGCTTAGAAGCCACATTAGTCTGATCAACCTTTTTAAGGCCTTGAGACCAAAGAAGGCAAAATGTATCTGTGTCTTAACTTTTCTCTTTCACCATTACACACCACTTCATTTGAAAATGAAAGGAAAATAAAGATCTCCCAGCTAAAAAGCAAATTCATCAGCTCCTCTACTTAAGCTTAGTTGCCAAGAAGTTCAAAAAAAGGTTCACACAGATTATTGAAAGATGTTTTTCTATCAGAACTGTTAGAAACTACAATGCAACTATCTCCATTTTGGACCATTTGGATCTATGTTTAATCAAACGTCAGCACTGTCTTTGATGCCTTTCTATTGGTTAACAGCACAATTTAGCATGGTTCGATGATTCTCTCTTAAAGAATCGAATTCAACGTCAAACAGGCCTTTAGACAAGAAGATATTCATAAGGAAAGAAAGGAAACATCAAAGACAAAGCCTCTGATATCTACTGTAGCCTGAACTCACAAGGAAGAAATGGCTTAGTTGGGGATTGGGTCACTGACAAACCAAACTCCCCCTAAAAAAAGTCTATATAATAAGAAAAAACCAAGCTAAGATGATCTAAGATGCTTCTTTGTGGAAAACCTGTTTAAGTGGCATGAAAGAGTGATGACGGAGAACAAGTGCAGGACAGAAAAAAACCAGGCAGTGGATGGAGGAGGGATCATACCCAAACACCCCTGGTAACACAAAAACAGGACTCTACAGCAGGGACGAGGTGACGATGGAAGACCCCAACAAGACAGAGGATGGGAAGAAGGACAGAGGAGATAACAGGGGAGGAAGAGGAGGAAGAGGAGGAAGATGGAAAGATGACGGGAAGGAGGGTTAGACAGACAGAAAGAGAGAGAGAGAGAGAGAGAGGCACAGGTTTGTTCAACACACAACAGACAATAAATGGTAAAAATACATCGAAGTCAATGGTAATAATGTTGATGTGATATTAATTGATGGTACTAATAGCAGGAGGTGTGTGGAAACTAATAATACATAACATAAAATCATAAAACTGAATATAGACTGAAGCTTTTCCAGCTGCCTCACTGGTTTCCTCAACAGAGTTTTAATAAGAAATGGAGATTTTGAACCCTCCTGGCCTGTATCTGAAAATGATTCACTCATTCATTGATCATATATCAGGAGCTCTGTGTAGATGACTTGTTGTGTTTCAGTTAGTAAATAAATGTATCTAGCATGCATCGTGCAGTAATTATAATAAATAACTAAATAATAATAATTCTTATAAAAATATTTGGGCAATAAGAAATAAGACAAAACTCAGAGATAAAGTACTGAAATGCAGATAATATACCATGTGACAAAATAAAACCTGTATTTCATCAAAAACCTCATATCCAAGCAGCCGCTCCATTTCCTGTTTACTTGTCTTTGTTTAAATGACATCATCACATGAATTACTGAGAGTTGTCTGAGAAGCATGTTCACTGTAAGTATGAGGTCATACTTACTTGACGATGCCCTGCCTCCAGGGGAATGCAAGTTAAAACACAACACAGATATTAAGAGTTTCTACAGGCGAGGCCAACGAAAGCAGCAGCAAACACTCAGGAAGGGTTCGGGGTGCCGAGAAGGAACAACAAGTATTTATCTTTGGGTTATAGAAGCTCACGAGGGTACAAACATAGACTGTATAGAAGAAATGGACGTAACATCCGTGACGTCACCCATTGGTTTGTGGACTGCTGCTCGGGAAGCCAATAGTTTCGAATCTAGGCAGCGCCATCTTGAAAATTTCGGATTCTACTTATATGGGCCATGGGTTTGAGCCATGGGTGGAGCTTTGGGCGGAGCGGGGAGGTTGCTATGGTTACGAGGGCTGAACCTCGAGGACATTGGTCAATCAACCTGTCAATCAGGACGTAGCCACGCCCCCTAATGCATACCCTGCTTTATCGTCACATATAAAATCAGGGAGGCCAAAAATGTCCCAAATGAACATCATACTGCATTGAAGAAGGCTTTAAACTAGCGATTGAGACCATAAACACATTTTGAAAACGTTTACTGAGGTTAGAAAATCAAGTGAGAAGTTGGTGAATTCTCCATTGACTTGTATAGAGACGGTCGCCCCCTGGTGGCCTTTTGATAGAATGCTG
>JAJDFG010001740.1:5000-22500 GCA_021039105.1 Scomber colias
CCCAAAGATTGAGAACATGGTTTGGTCCTCTGTCCTCCAGTGATATCACCTAGCAACAACACCTGGAATAAGTCCTCCAGTGATATCACCTAGCAACATCAACTGGAATAAGTCCTCCAGTGATATCACCTAGCAACAACAACTGGAATAAGTCCTCCAGTGATATCACCTAGCAACAACAACTGGAATAAGTCCTCCAGTGATATCACCTAGCAACAACAACTGGAATAAGTCCTCCAGTGATATCACCTAGCAACAACAGCTGGAATAAGCCCTCCAGTGATATCACCTAGCAACAACAACTGGAATAAGTCCTCCAGTGATATCACCTAGCAACAACAACTGGAATAAGTCCTCCAGTGGTATCACCTAGCAACAACAACTGGAATAAGTCCTCCAGTGACATCACCTAGCAACAACAACTGGGATAAGTCCTCCAGTGATATCACCTAGCAACAACACCTAGAATAAGTCCTCCAGTGATATCATCACCTAGCAACAACAACTGGAATAAGTCCTCCGGTGATATCACCTAGCAACAGCAACTGGAATAAGTCCTCAAGTGATATCACCTAGCAACAACAACTGGAATAAGCCCTGCAGTGATATCATCACCTAGCAACAACAACTGGAATAAGTCCTCCAGTGATATCACCTAGCAACAACAACTGGAATAAGTCCTCCAGTGATATCACCTAAAAACAACAACTGGAATAAGCCCTCCAGTGATATCACCTAGCAACAACAACTGGAATAAGTCCTCCAGTGTTATCACCTAGCAACATCAACTGGAATAAGCCCTCCAGTGATATCAGCTAGCAACAACAGCTGGAATAAACCCTCCAGTGATATCACCTAGCAACAACAACTGGAATAAGCCCTCCAGTGATATCACCTAGCAACAACAACTGGAATAAGTCCTCCAGTGATATCACCTAGCAACAACAACTGGAATAAGTCCTCCAGTGATATCACCTAGCAACAACAACTGGAATAAGTCCTCCAGTGGTATCACCTAGCAACAACAACTGGAATAAGCCCTCCAGTGATATCACCTAGCAACAACAACTGGAATAAGCCCTCCAGTGATATCACATAGCAACAACAACTGGAATATGTCCTCCAGTGATATCATCACCTAGCAACAACAACTGGAATATGTCCTCCAGTGATATCACCTAGCAACAACAACTGGGATAAGTCCTCCAGTGATATCACCTAGCAACAACAGATGGAATAAGCCCTCCGGTGATATCACCTAGCAACAACTGGGATAAGTCCTCCAGTGATATCACCTAGCAACATCAACTGGAATAAGCCCTCCGGTGATATCACCTAGCAACAACAACTGGAATATGTCCTCCAGTGATATTACCTAGCAACAACAACTGGAATAAGCCCTCCAGTGATATCACCTAGCAACAACAACTGGAATAAGTCCTCCAGTGGTATCACCTAGCAACAACAACTGGGATAAGCCCTCCAGTGATATCACCTAGCAACAACAACTGGAATAAGTCCTCCAGTGATATCACCTAGCAACAACAACTGGAATAAGTCCTCCAGTGATATCACCTAGCAACAACAACTGGAATAAGTCCTCCAGTGATATCACCTAAAAACAACAACTGGAATAAGCCCTCCAGTGATATCACCTAGCAACAACAACTGGAATAAGTCCTCCAGTGTTATCACCTAGCAACATCAACTGGAATAAGCCCTCCAGTGATATCAGCTAGCAACAACAGCTGGAATAAACCCTCCAGTGATATCACCTAGCAACAACAACTGGAATAAGTCCTCCAGTGATATCACCTAGCAACAACAACTGGAATAAGTCCTCCAGTGATATCACCTAGCAACAACAACTGGAATAAGTCCTCCAGTGATATCACCTAGCAACAACAACTGGAATAAGTCCTCCAGTGGTATCACCTAGCAACAACAACTGGAATAAGCCCTCCAGTGATATCACCTAGCAACAACAACTGGAATAAGCCCTCCAGTGATATCACATAGCAACAACAACTGGAATATGTCCTCCAGTGATATCATCACCTAGCAACAACAACTGGAATATGTCCTCCAGTGATATCACCTAGCAACAACAACTGGGATAAGTCCTCCAGTGATATCACCTAGCAACAACAGATGGAATAAGCCCTCCGGTGATATCACCTAGCAACAACTGGGATAAGTCCTCCAGTGATATCACCTAGCAACATCAACTGGAATAAGCCCTCCGGTGATATCACCTAGCAACAACAACTGGAATAAGCCCTCCAGTGATATCAGCTAGCAACAACAACTGGAATAAGTCCTCCAGTGATATCACCTAGCAACAACTGGAATAAGTCCTCCAGTGATATCACCTAGCAACAACAACTGGAATAAGTCCTCCAGTGATATCACCTAGCAACAACAACTGGAATATGTCCTCCAGTGATATCATCACCTAGCAACAACAACTGGAATATGTCCTCCAGTGATATCACCTAGCAACAACAACTGGGATAAGTCCTCCAGTGATATCACCTAGCAACAACAGATGGAATAAGCCCTCCGGTGATATCACCTAGCAACAACTGGGATAAGTCCTCCAGTGATATCACCTAGCAACATCAACTGGAATAAGCCCTCCGGTGATATCACCTAGCAACAACAACTGGAATAAGCCCTCCAGTGATATCAACTAGCAACAACAACTGGTATAAGTCCTCCAGTGATATCACCTAGCAACAACTGGAATAAGTCCTCCAGTGATATCACCTAGCAACAACAACTGGAATAAGTCCTCCAGTGATATCACCTAGCAACAACAACTGGGATAAGTCCTCCAGTGATATCACCTAGCAACAACAAATGGAATAAGCCCTCCAGTGATATCACCTAGCAACAACAACTGGAATAAGTCCTCCAGTGATATCACCTAGCAACAACAACTGGGATATGTCCTCCAGTGATATCACCTAGCAACAACAACTGGAATAAGCCCTCCAGTGATATCACCTAGCAACAAGTGGGAGGAGCGCCCATCCCATGTGTGGAGGCTGTAGTCTTCGATGCAGGCGACCCCGGTTCGAATCCCGCACCGAGCGGTCCTGCATGTCATTGCCCCCCCCCCCCTCTCTGCCTCCTGTTTCCTGTCTATCTCTACTATCCTGTAGACTGTCCATTAACCCTCCTGTTGTGTTCCAGTCAAGGAAGGGAGGGAGGGAGGAAGGAAAGAAGAAGGAAGAAGGGAGGAAGGAAGGAAGGAAGGCAGGAAAGAAGAAGGAAGAAGGGAGGAAGGAAGGAAGGAAGGAAAGGAGGGACTGAAAGGAGGGAGGGAGGGAAGGAAGGAAAGGAGGGAAGGAAGGTAAGAAGGAAGGAAAGGAGGAAGGAAGGAAGGAAAGGAGGAAGAAAGGAAGGAAAGGAGGAAGGAGGGACGGAAGGAAGGAAAGGAGGGACTGAAAGGAGGGAAGGAGGGAAGGAAAGGAGGAAGGAAGGAAGGAAGGAAAGGAGGAAGAAAGGAAGGAAGGAAAGGAGGAAGAAAGGAAGGAAGGAAAGGAGGAAGAAAGGTAGGAAAGGAGGAAGGAGGGACGGAAGGAAGGAAGGAAGGAAGGAAGGAAGAGTCAAAACAGATGGGTCAATTTGACCCGGGAGCATAACAGGAGGGTTAAAGGCAAAAAGCCCAAAAATATATACTATAAAAACCAGATGAATCAAACATGATAAACTCATACATGCAAAGGGTTAAATTACTTGTCAGAAGGTCCAATAAAACACTTCAGCTTCAAAGAGTTAGTATTATCTGGTAATTATTTGATGGTTCAGACTTTAAAAGGATTAATATAATGTTCTTGTATATTTTTGTTGTATATATTATTTTTAACGTTGAGGCTTTTTGTATATAATATTTGTTCTTATTTATTTATGTATTTGTGTTTCTGTATGAGTTATTGGATACATGAATTTCCCCTATGAGGATGAATAAAGTTTCTATCTATCATGATATCAATATAATATTAATATAATATGACATTAATATTATATTAATATAATATATTATTATTATAATATTAATATATTGGCTGGCCCTGAGCTGGACTGTGTTAACTTACATTCTCCTGAATAAATAAACTAAATATAATAAATACATAAAAGCATTTATCTTCATTAAAAGGGCCACAAGCAGACCAATATGATCTGATGAGGAAGGAAGGAAGGAAGGAAGGATGGACCGATGAAGGAAGGAAGGATGAAAATGATGGAAGGATGAAGGAAGGAAGGAAGGAAGGATGAAAAAGATGGAAGGAAGGGAGGAAGGAAGGACAGATGAAGGAAGGAAGGATGAAAAGATGGAAGGAAGGAAGGAAGGATGAAGGAAGGAAGGAAGGATGAAAAAGGTGGAAGGAAGGAAGGAAGGATGAAGGAAGGAAGGATGAAAAAGATGGAAGGAAGGAAGGATGAAGGAAGGAAAGATGGAAGGAAGGAAGGAAGGAAGGAAGGAAGGAAAGATGAACGGAAGGAAGGCAGGAAAAGATGGAAGGAAGGAAGGAAGGATGGACCGAAGGATGGCAGGAAAAGATGGAAGGAAGGAAGAAAAGATGGAAGGAAGGAAGGAAGAAAAGATGGCAGGAAGGAAAAAACAAAGAAAAGATGGAAGGAAGGAAGGATGAAAAAGATGGAAGGAAGGAAGATAGGAAGGAAAGATGGAAGGAAGGAAGATAGGAAGGAAAAGATGGAAGGAAGGAAGGAAAGATGGAAGGCAGGAAGGCAGAAAAGATGGAAGGAAGGAAGGAAGGAATGACAGTAAGGAAAATGGACCGCATTGAACTCCTCAGCGGCCGGTTCTGGTCCTGTTCCTCATGTTTAACCCCCTCTGACCTAAACGAAGCTTTTCTTACCAAACACCAGAAGTTGGGTCAGTGTTAACTTCCTTTGCCCCTGAAACAAACTAACTCACTAAACATCTTAAAAAAGAAGCTTTTTCTTACCAAACAACCCCGAATGCACCGTAACCGATGGGCCGGTCCGGCTCCATCTCTGCGGGGCTCGGCACCTCGCTGGCCGGGTTGCTGTACGGCTGAGGCACCGCTGCTCCTCCGCCGGTGCTCCCTCCCAGTGCTGTCGGGTGTCGGGGCGTCCCTGCCGGGGCAGTGGGGCCGGTCAGGCACGGCGTGGCGCTCAGGCCCGTGGAGGGAGCACCGCAGGAGGAGTTCACACAGAAATACTTGTGGCCCAAGTCGGAGCCCGGAAACAGGTCGCCGCACACCGTTTGGCGTCCTGCACCGTGGAAAGCCATCCTCCGGTTCGCCACCAAAACGCCCCCCCCCCGACACAGGCCACTCCGTCTGGGCCTGCACCAAGCTGCTGCTGCTGCCCGGCTAGGCGCGGAGGAAACCCGGCTCCTCTCTCTGCATGACCCGGTGGTTTCCTGTGTGTGAGTGTGTTGGTGTGTGTGTGTGCAAAACAGGAGAGAGAGAGAGTCTGCTGAGCATCATGCATGGTGGAGACAAGCTGCACAGAAAAAGCGGCCGAGAACAGTGCATGCAGGCCGGGTTAAAGAGTGATCCTGCAGCCGGGATGTAAACACGCTGCAACTAGCCCCGTTAAACCGGATATAACATAATAAATAACACGCTCCTGCTAAAACCCTCATTTTATTGCTGCTTCGTGTGTGTGCAGCTGCAGCCATTAAATTAAATTAAATTAAATTAAATTAAATTAAACCAAATGCATCATCAGATAATTAACCAGCAACTCTTCTAATAATAATAATAATAATTTGGGAACATTTTAAGCTCCACAAATGTGTTGATTTGCTGCTTTTTCCTCATCACACATGACAGAAACTATAAACTATATTTGAGTTCAGGAGCAGCAAACATTAACAGCGAGGATTAAAAACACATTTTCACTGATGTTGTTGTTGTTATATCAAATATATTGTATGCAACAATCATCGAGCTGCTGTTAATAATCAGGTGAAATATGCATTCAGTCAAAATATGTTAAAAAAAATTAAAGCTTTAAAAGCACAGAAGCTGCAGAGTGAAGCTCATCAACACGGAACATGTGAATTAGCGTTATTGTCTTTCTGGTTGCTGCCGGTGTTACTGATTAAATGGTGACCGTGTTATCTGGTGCCTTCCCTTTAAAAAAAAAAACAATTTAATATTTCTTTAAAACACATAGTAATCTTTGCTTTAACATCTAACTATATAACCATTTATAGAAGTTTAACTATCTTCAGAAATACTTGTAACGTATCTTTAAAAATACGAGCGTCACCAGATAACACGATCACCAGATTGTCCGTAACACCCCCAAAAATGCTAACGCAGCTAGCCGCCGTGCTAACCAGCTGATGTCTGACCCACATAACCATCACCGGCCGGCTACACAGTGACCTACATATCGTTTTTAAAAAAGCACCCACCCTCCTTTTTTACAACTCCACTTTATAAACACTTACAACACAAGCTCTGTTAAAGCGCAGGTGACATGGCTCTGTAACAGCGGTCGAAGAGGGAAGAAAGAGGCCGATGAATAGGCGCTGATCCCGGGGAGCTGTTGCAGCTATCCTCGGTTAGCCGCTGCTCGCTGCATGGACGCCGTGATATCAGCCTTAAAGCGTCCTAAAGGAGGCTGCTTCTCTTCTGTGTTTCAGGGTGAAGTCTCATCCAACAGAGGACCTTTTTTTTTATTTTGAAGTGTTATTGATATTAAAGCAGCTGAGGGTTTGTTAATGTCGTCTTTTCCCAGCAGCAGCAGCAGTAGTTTAGTCCTAGCAGGCTGCTAGCTGGTGGAGTAGGAGGAGCTGCAGGAGCTGGTGGGGGAGGGTGAAGCTGTAAACAACCAGCAACACTAACACAGGAAGATACACATGCAAAGTAACTCAGCTCTATAATCAAGTACACATTTATGGAAGCTCGTTTCTGTCATTGTGATGAAAATATAAAAATAATATTTCAAAATAAAAATAATGATTTACTATCTCAAAATAGTAAAAATAGTATAAAATAGTATTTTTACTATCTAAAAATAGTAAATCATTGCATTGTATTGTAAACTTAGTATTTCAAAATAAAATAATGACAGTATTTCAAAATAATGACTTAGTATTTCAAAATAAAAATAATGACATAGGATTTCAAAATAAAAATAATGACTTAGTATTTCAAAATAAAAATGACTTACTATCTCAAAATAATGACTTAGTATTTCAAAATAAAATAATGACAGTATTTCAAAATGATGACTTAGTATTTCAAAATAAAATAATGACTTACTATCTCAAAGTAATGACTTAGTATTTCAAAATAAAATAATGACTTACTATCTCAAAATAAAAATGATTTAGTATTTCAAAATAAAAATAATGACTTAGTATTTCAAAATAAAAATGATTTAGTATTTCAAAATAAAATAAGGACTTAGTATTTCAAAATAATGACTTAGTATTTCAAAATAAAATAATGACTTACTATCTCAAAATAGTAAAAATAGTATAAAATAGTATTTTTACTATCTAAAAATAGTAAATCATTGCATTGTATTGTAAACTTAGTGTTTCAAAATAAAATAATGACAGTATTTCAAAATAATGACTTTGTATTTCAAAATAAAGTAATGACTTACTATCTCAAAATAATGACTTAGTATTTCAAAATAAAAATAATGACTTAGTACTTCAAAATAAAATGACTTAGTATTTCAAAATAAAAATAATGACTTAGTAACTCAAAATAATGACTTAGTATTTCAAAATAAAATAATGACTAAATATTTCAAAATAATGACTTAGTATTTCAAAAAAAATGACTTACTATCTCAAAATAATGACTTAGTATTTCAAAATAAAATAATGACTTACTATCTCAAAATAAAATAATGACTTAGTATTTCAAAATAAAAATAATGACATAGGATTTCAAAATAAAAATAATGACATAGGATTTCAAAATAAAAATAATGACTTACTATCTCAAAATAAAAATGACTTAGTACTTCAAAATAAAATAATGATTTACTATCTCAAAATAGTGACTTAGTATTTCAAAATAAAATAATGACTTAGTAACTCAAAATAAAAATGACTTAGTACTTCAAAATAAAATAATGACTTACCATCTCAAAATAAAAATGATTTAATATTTCAAAATAAAATAAGGACTTAGTATTTCAAAATAATGACTTAGTATTTCAAAATAATGACTTAGTATTTCAAAATAAAATGACTTAGTATTTCAAAATAAAAATGACTTAGTATCTCTAAGTAATGACTTAGTATTTCAAAATAAAATAATGACAGCATTTCAAAATAATGACTTTGTATTTCAAAATAATGACTTACTATCTCAAAATGATGACTTAGTATTTCAAAATAAAATAATGACTTACTATCTCAAAATAAAAATAATGACTTAGTATTTCAAAATAAAATAATGACTTAGTATTTCAAAATAAAAATGACTTAGTATTTCAAAATAAAATAATGATTTACTATCTCAAAATAATGACTTAGTATTTCAAAATAAAAATTAAAAATAATGATTTAGTACTTCAAAATAAAATAATGACTTAGCATTTCAAAATAAAATAATGACTTAGTATTTCAAAATAAAATAATGACTGATTATCTCAAAAACTCAAAATCACAATGGCAGAAATGGGCTTCCACAGTTTTCAGAATAAATTCCCTTTTATTGTGAAATTGAAGCCTAAAGTGTCCGATAGGAGAAGTCTGATTCAGGTATGAGCCGTCTGATTCAGATATGAGCCGTCTGATTCAGGTATGAGCCGTCTGATTCAGATATGAGCCGTCTGATTCAGATATGAGCCGTCTGATTCAGGTATGAGCCGTCTGATTCAGATAGGAGCCGTCTGATTCAGATATGAGCCGACTGATTCAGATATGAGCCGTCTGATTCAGGTATGAGCCGTCTGATTCAGATAGGAGCCGTCTGATTCAGGTATGAGCCGTCTGATTCAGATATGAGCCGTCTGATTCAGATAGGAGCCGTCTGATTCAGGTATGAGCCGTCTGATTCAGATAGGAGCCGTCTGATTCAGATATGAGCCGTCTGATTCAGGTATGAGCCGTCTGATTCCGGTATGAGCCGTGTGATTCAGGTATGAGCCGTCTGATTCAGGTATGAGCCGTCTGATTCCGGTATGAGCCGTCTGATTCAGGTATGAGCCGTCTGATTCAGATATGAGCCGTCTGATTCAGGTAGGAGCCGTCTGATTCAGGTAGGAGCCGTGTGATTCAGGTATGAGCCGTCTGATTCAGGTATGAGCCGTCTGATTCAGGTATGAGCCGTCTGATTCAGATATGAGCCGTCTGATTCAGGTAGGAGCCGTCTGATTCAGGTAGGAGCCGTGTGATTCAGGTATGAGCCGTCTGATTCAGGTATGAGCCGTCTGATTCAGGTATGAGCCGTCTGATTCAGATATGAGCCGTCTGATTCAGATATGAGCCGTCTGATTCAGATATGAGCCGTCTGATTCAGGTATGAGCCGTCTGATTCAGATATGAGCCGTCTGATTCAGGTATGAGCCGTCTGATTCAGGTATCAGACGGCTCGTCTGATATGTGACAGCTGTCCTCATCGTGAGGTTGTGACAAACATTTTTACCACCAGCAAAATTAATAATCACGTTTTGTTTTGTTGTAGCTAACAAACAAACCTCCCTACCTCTCTCTCTCCCCCCCCCCCCCTCCCTACCTCTCTCTCTCTCCCCCCCCCCCTCCTCTCTCTCTCTCTCTCTCTCTCCCTCTTCTCTTCATACTATTTAATGCTAATGATGTTTTATTATAAATCTTTGTGTAAAAGAAGAGAAACCATGAAGAGTTGGATATTTATATTATATCACATGAAAACATTAAACGTCCTCTCACCTTTAACGTGAAGCAGTTTACTCCAGAAATGACCTCTGAGCTAACGTCTCACCCGAACTCACGTTGTAACAGCAGCGCCCTCTAGAGGCCGCTCTCCCCTACTAGTACTCTAGTACAGTTTGAGGTACTTGTACTTTACTGTAGTACAGTTAGAGGTACTAGTACTTTACTGTAGTACAGTTTGAGGTACTTGTACTTTACTGTAGTACAGTTTGAGGTACTAGTACTTTACTGTAGTGCTGACCCTTTGGAGGGGCCCCACCCCTAGGTTGGGAACCACTGGACTAAACTAGCTAACTGTATATAAAGTAGTGTAAACTAGCTAACTGTATATAAAGTAGTGTAAACTAGCTAACTGTATATAAAGTAGTATAAACTAGCTAACTGTATATAAAGTAGTGTAAACTAGCTAACTGTATATAAAGTAGTATAAACTAGCTAACTGTATATAAAGTAGTGTAAACTAGCTAACTGTATATAAAGTAGTGTAAACTAGCTAACTGTATATAAAGTAGTGTAAACTAGCTAACTGTATATAAAGTAGTATAAACTAGCTAACTGTATATAAAGTAGTGTAAACTAGCTAACTGTATATAAAGTAGTATAAACTAGCTAACTGTATATAAAGTAGTATAAACTAGCTAACTGTATATAAAGTAGTATAAACTAGCTAACTGTATATAAAGTAGTATAAACTAGCTAACTGTATATAAAGTAGTATAAACTAGCTAACTGTATATAAAGTAGTGTAAACTAGCTAACTGTATATAAAGTAGTGTAAACTAGCTAACTGTATATAAAGTAGTATAAACTAGCTAACTGTATATAAAGTAGTGTAAACTAGCTAACTGTATATAAAGTAGTATAAACTAGCTAACTGTATATAAAGTAGTGTAAACTAGCTAACTGTATATAAAGTAGTGTAAACTAGCTAACTGTATATAAAGTAGTGTAAACTAGCTAACTGTATATAAAGTAGTGTAAACTAGCTAACTGTATATAAAGTAGTATAAACTAGCTAACTGTATATAAAGTAGTGTAAACTAGCTAACTGTATATAAAGTAGTGTAAACTAGCTAACTGTATATAAAGTAGTGTAAACTAGCTAACTGTATATAAAGTAGTATAAACTAGCTAACTGTATATAAAGTAGTGTAAACTAGCTAACTGTATATAAAGTAGTATAAACTAGCTAACTGTATATAAAGTAGTATAAACTAGCTAACTGTATATAAAGTAGTATAAACTAGCTAACTGTATATAAAGTAGTATAAACTAGCTAACTGTATATAAAGTAGTATAAACTAGCTAACTGTATATAAAGTAGTGTAAACTAGCTAACTGTATATAAAGTAGTGTAAACTAGCTAACTGTATATAAAGTAGTGTAAACTAGCTAACTGTATATAAAGTAGTGTAAACTAGCTAACTGTATATAAAGTAGTATAAACTAGCTAACTGTATATAAAGTAGTATAAACTAGCTAACTGTATATAAAGTAGTATAAACTAGCTAACTGTATATAAAGTAGTATAAACTAGCTAACCGTATATAAAGTAGTATAAACTAGCTAACTGTATATAAAGTAGTGTAAACTAGCTAACTGTATATAAAGTAGTATAAACTAGCTAACTGTATATAAAGTAGTATAAACTAGCTAACTGTATATAAAGTAGTATAAACTAGCTAACCGTATATAAAGTAGTATAAACTAGCTAACTGTATATAAAGTAGTGTAAACTAGCTAACTGTATATAAAGTAGTATAAACTAGCTAACTGTATATAAAGTAGTATAAACTAGCTAACCGTATATAAAGTAGTGTAAACTAGCTAACTGTATATAAAGTAGTATAAACTAGCTAACTGTATATAAAGTAGTGTAAACTAGCTAACTGTATATAAAGTAGTATAAACTAGCTCTACCTCCAGCAGCTACAACAGTAACATGCTGCTCTAACACTGATGCTTCACTATTAATAATCTAATGATGTCATATATAATAATATATCACTACTTTTACTGTAATACTGCATACTACATCACTATAATACTGCAGTACTTTTACTGTAATACTGCATACTACATCACTATAATACTGCAGTACTTTTACTGTAATACTGCATACTACATCACTATAATACTGCAGTACTTTTACTGTAATACTGCATACTACATCACTATAATACTGCAGTACTTTTACTGTAATACTGCATACTACATCACTATAATACTGCAGTACTTTTACTGTAATACTGCATACTACATCACTATAATACTGCAGTACTTTTACTGTAATACTGCATACTACATCACTATAATACTGCAGTACTTTTACTGTAATACTGCATACTACATCACTATAATACTGCAGTACTTTTACTGTAATAAAGTATATTAACTTCATCTTATTGGTATTTTTACTTCAGTAAATGATCTGAATACAATCAGCAACCATTCAAACAGCCGTGAAGATCATTTGAACTTGAATCCACACATGCATTTTACTGCTTTTTAATACAGTAGTAACGAGGCGCTATGCACTATGCATCAAGTACAGTCAATATGCACAGCCACAGAAAAATGTGTCACCAAGGTTCAGCTACAAATTACAATTCACCTTTTTCCAAGAATTACAAATCAGCATCCAGAGTAAGAACAGAGATCATACGAAGCAGAAGAAGTTATACACATTCAATGTTCAATGATGGGGGGGGGGGGGTAAAGAGAGAGAGGGGGGGGGGGGGGGGTATACACAAACAATTAATTAACATTAGCCTTTATCAGCTTTATAAAAATGTATATACACGATGAGCCGATCTGAAACTGCTCCCGTCTCCCTGCTCCGACGGATCAGACCGGAGACTGTTCGTTCATAAATTAAGAGACAAACTCAAGATTATCGTTTTTTTTTAGGTCGATTTCCTGATAAACTCAGAAACAAACATTAAAAACGACAGATTTACAAAATCATAGTGAAAAAGAAAAAGAAAGAAAGGATGGCGAATAGAAGTAGCTACAGCTGCTAAGCCATGAGAATAAAAACACATTCATTTCTTTCCCAAAACTGAATTAGTGAGGTTTCCCCCTCGCTGTGGGCCTGACAGTTAAAAAGAAGGAAGGAAGGAAGGAAGGAAGGAAAGGAGGGAGACAGGGAGGAAGGAAGGGAGGAAAGAAGGACGAAAAGAGGAAAAGAAGGAAGGAAGGAAGGAAGGAAGGAAGGAAGGAAGGAAGGAAGGAAGGAGGGAGAGAGGGAGGGAGGGAGGAAGGACAAAAGGAAGGAGAAGAAGGAAGGAAAGAAGGAAGGAAGGAAGAAAGGAAAGAAGGAAGGAAGGACAGACGGAAGGGAGGAAGGAAAGGAAGGAAGGAAGGAAGGAAAGGAAGGAAGGAAGGAAAGGAGGGAGGGAGGAAGAACAAAAGGAAGGAAAAGAAGGAAGGAAGGAAGGAAGGGAGGAATGAAGGACGAAAAGAGGACGGAATTTAGGAGAGAAGGAAGGAAGGAAGGAGGGAAGGAGGGAGGGAGGGAGGGAGGAAGGACAAAAGGAAGGAAAAGAAGGAAGGAAGGTGGGAAGGAAAGAATAAAAGTGAGGGAAGGGAGGGAAGAAAAAAGAAAGGAAAAGTTGGAAAAGAAGACAGGAAGGAAAAAAGACAGGAAGGGAGAAAGGAATGAAGGAAGAAAGATGGAAGGAAGGAAGGAAAGAAGGAAGGAAGGAAAAAAGACAGGAAGGAAGGAAGGAAGGAAGGAAGGAAGGAAGGAAGAAGAAAGGAAGGAAGGAAGGGAGGAAGAAAGGAAGGAAAAAAAGACAGGAAGGAAGGAAGGAAGGAAGGAAGTAGAAAAGTGGGCCAGATTGGACCCCTGGGCGGGCCGGTTCTGGCCCACGGGCCTCATGTTTGACCCCCTGTTTTACAGTTTAAAGGAAGAATTCACAGTTTTATTTCTTTAACCTTTTACATCCTAACGTGACCCACAGTCTTAAATTAATCTAAATAAAATACATCTCTTTTCATTTTTGTGCAGCTGATACACATTTTTAAATATTCAAATGTATAAATAAGACATCCTTTATTAATTAATCCGATGGTTGGACTTTATAAATTAAATAAATAAATAAATAAATAATTAAATAAATAAATAAATAAATCACCATTCAAAAGGGTTAAAAGCAGCTGTAATCACTCCTCCTGTTCAGACTGATTATTAAAAAAAAGGTAGGAAGGAAGGAAGGAAGGAAGGAAGGAAGGAAGGATAGAGGAAAGAAGGAAGGAAGGAAGGAAGGAAGGACAGAGGAAAGAAGGAAGGAAGGAAGGAAAGAAGGTAATGGGGAGGAAAGAAAGAGAGAAGGAGGGAGAAAGGAAAAGAGGAAGGCAAGAAGGAAGGGAGGAAAGGAGGAGGAAGGAAGGAGGGAAGGAAAGAAGGAAGGAAGGAGGGGAAGGAAGGACAGAGGAAAGAAAGGAAGGAAGGAAGGAAGGAAGGAAGGAAGGAAGGAAGGAAGATAGTGGGGAGGAAAGAAGGAAAGAAAGAGAGAAGGAGGGAGAAAGGAAAAGAGGAAGGCAAGAAGGAAGGAAAGAAGGAAGGGAGGAAGAAGGAAGGAAGGAGGGGAAGGAAGGACAGAGGAAAGAAAGGAAGGAAGGAAGGAAGGAAGGAAGATAGTGGGGAGGAAAGAAGGAAAGAAAGAGAGAAGGAGGGAGAAAGGAAAAGAGGAAGGCAAGAAGGAAGGAAAGAAGGAAGGGAGGAAAAGCGGGAGGGAGGAAGGAAGGAAGGGAGGAAGGAAGGAAAAGAGGGAGGGAGGAAGGAAGGAAGGAAAGGAGGGAGGAAGGAAGTAAAGGAGGAAGAAGAAAGGAGGGAGGGAGGAAGGAAGGAAGGGAGGAAAGGAAAGGAAAGAAGGAAAAGAGGGAGGGAGGAAGGAAGGAATGAAGGAAGGAAGGAAGGAAGGAAGGAACAGACAAAACAGACGGGGTCAATTTGACCCCAGGAGGACGACAGGAAGGTTAACCCTCCTGTTGTCCTCGAGTCAAGGAAGGAAGTTAGGAAGGGAGGAAGAAGGAAGGAAAGGAGGGAGGAGGAAGGAAGAAGGAACAGAGAAAGAAGGAAGGAAAGGAGGAGGGAAGGAAGGAAGGAAGGGAAGAAGGACGAAGGAGGGAAAGGAGGGAGGGAGGAAGGAAGGAGGGAAGGAAAGAAGGACAGAAGGACAGGAGGAAGGAAGGAAGGACAGAAGGACAGGAGGAAGGAAGGAAGGAAGGAACAGTCAAAAAACAGACGGGGTCAATTTGACCCGGAGAGGACGACAGGAAGCTGCTGCCGAAGGTCTGAAAGAGACGCTGAAGGAGGAGAGAACGGTTTCCACGGCAGCTTCTTTCCCGGCTGTCGTCTGTTTCCACGGCGACGGTTCGTTCTGTCAAACCCAAAAAATAAAAAGTTCATATAAATATTAGTTCCTTTAAATGTGACTTTCCTTCCTTCCTTCCTTCCTTCCTTCCTTCCTTCCCCCTTTCCTTCCTTCCTTCCATCTTTCCTTCCATCCTTTCTTCCTCCTTTCCATGTTTTCTTCTTTCCTTCCATCCTTCCTCCCTTCCATCTTTTCTTCCTTCCTTCTGTCCTTCCTTTCTTCCTTCTTTCCTTCATGCCTTCCTTCCTCCCTCTTTTCCTTCTTTCCTCCCTTCCGTCTTTCCTTCCATCCTTCCTTCCTCCTTTCCATCTTTTATTCTTTCCTTCCGTCCTTCCTCCCTTCCATCCTTCCTTCCTCCTTTCCTTCATTCTTCCTCCCTTCTATCTTTCCTTCCTTCCTTCCTTCCTTCCTTCTTTCCCTCCTTCCTTCCTTCCCTCCCTTCCATCCTCCCATCCCCCTTCTTCCATTCTTCCTCCCTTCCATCCTTCCTTCCTCCTTTCCTTCATTCTTCCTCCTTTCCATCCTCCCTCCTCCTTTCCTTCATTCTTCCTCCCTTCATCCTCCCAAACCCCTTCTTCCATTCTTCCTCCCTTCCATCCTTCCTTCCTCCTTCCTCCCTTCCATCTTTCCTTCCTTCCTTCCTTCCATCTTTCCTTCCTTCCTCCCCTTTCTCCCTTCCTCCCTCCCTCCTTTCCTTCCTACCTTTCCTTCCTTCCATCCTTCCTTCCTCCCTTCCTCCCTTTCTCCCTTCCTCCCTCCTTTCCTTCCTTCCTTCCCTTCCTTCCATCCTTCCTTCCTCCCTTCCATGGGTTAATTATCTGCAATTAGATAAAAGTGTCAGAAGAGGAAACACACACCTGGTGTGGCTGCAGTCTTTCAGTCCTCTCCTCCTCGCGTCCTCTCCTCCTCGCGTCCTCTGCCCCCCCCCAATGGCCCCCCGCCCCCCCCCCTCCTCTGCCCCCCTGCCCCCCCGCCCCCCCCCAGCATGCTAGCTGTGGGTCTGGGGGTTGATACTGGAGCAGTCAGTAACCAACAGTCCCACCGTGCTGGCGCTGGACACGTTGACGGCCACGCTGCTGCCCACCGGCCCGGCGCTGCTGGGGTCGGGGGTCGCGGGGTCTCCCTGGGTGGCGTGGGTGCCCATGTGACCCTGGAGCTGCGTGGCGGTCTTGCACTGCACGCCGCACAGCTGGCAAAGCAGCACCCCTCCGGCACCCGTCCCGCCGAATCCCCCCCGCGCTCCGCCGCTCTCCTTCCACTCCTGGCCGTGGTGCTTCTGGGCGTGAACGCGCAGGTAGGTGAGAGTGGTGAAGCCTGCAGGAGACACACAGGAAGACCTCAGGAAGACCTCAGGAAGACCTCAGGAAAACATCAGGAAGACCTCAGGAAGACCTCAGGAAAACCTCAATGAGACCTCAGGAAGACCTCAGGAAGACCTCAGGAAAACCTCAGGAAGACCTCAGGAAAACATCAGGAAGACCTCAGGAAGACCTCAGGAAGACCTCAGGAAGACCTCAGGAAAACCTCAGGAAAACATCAGGAAGACCTCAGGAAGAACTCAGGAAGACCTCAGGAAAACATCAGGAAGACCTCAGGAAGACCTCAGGAAGACCTCAGGAAAACATCAGGAAGACCTCAGGAAAACCTCAATGAGACCTCAATGAGACC
This sequence comes from Scomber colias, assembly GCA_021039105.1. Lineage (NCBI taxonomy): Eukaryota > Metazoa > Chordata > Actinopteri > Scombriformes > Scombridae > Scomber > Scomber colias. The sequence continues at coordinate 21,942 of JAJDFG010001740.1, forward strand.
TCAGGAAGACCTCAGGAAGACCTCAGGAAAACCTCAGGAAGACCTCAGGAAAACATCAGGAAGACCTCAGGAAGACCTCAGGAAAACCTCAATGAGACCTCAGGAAGACCTCAGGAAGACCTCAGTGAGACCTCAGGAAGACCTGAGGAAAACCTCAGGAAGACCTCAGGAAGACCTCAGGAAGACCCCAGGAAGACCTCGGGTAGACCTCAGGAAAACCTCAGGAAGACCTCAGGAAAACCTCAGGTAGACTTCAGGAAAACCTCAATGAGACCTCAATGAGATCTCAGGAAAACCTCAGGAAGACCTCAGGAAGACCTCAGGAAGACCTCAGGAAAACCTCAGGAAAACATCAGGAAGAACTCAGGAAGACCTCAGGAAAACATCAGGAAGACCTCAGGAAAACATCAGGAAGACCTCAGGAAGACCTCAGGAAGACCTCAGGAAAACATCAGGAAGACCTCAGGAAGACCTCAGGAAGACCTCAGGGAAAACCTCAATGAGACCTCAGGAAGACCTCAGGAAAAACCTCAGGAAGACCTCAGGAAAACATCAGGAA
>JAJDFG010001741.1:0-2500 GCA_021039105.1 Scomber colias
AGACAGTTTGACTTCAGGTAAACGTTTTCACCTCGTTTAGAATCATTCATTTTTAAATCTGTGAAGCAGATCAGAGTTAACTAAGCAGCTTCCTAACTAGGGGTGCAACGGTACAGGTAACCCCGCGCGATCGGTGTCGGTCCGGTGGGGGGGGGGGGGGGGTGTCGGTCTAATAAGCTGCAACACACAGCTATAAGGACGTTGTGCTCTTATACCCACTGCATTAATAGTCTCACACACACACGTACAGTCACTCACTAGCGCCAACTCTAGCTTGCTCGATCCAGATTCCAGGACATTGTGTCTCATTTGCGGGCGTCAGGGAGCCGCTATCAATATATGAGAGACTCCTGCATGTATTCAACGGCGAAACCGAAATTAACCCACACCGGAGATTTGAATGAAGCCGTTGCTTCGAACTTTTCTCTGTCAACTCCTCCGCTGGTGCTGGCCATGCCTCTTTGTTTCTGTGTGTGAGCTGCACCTTGAACCTGCTCCAGTTACTGTGTGAGAGGGGTTGAGTGGGTGGAGGCACAACAGTGATTGGACATTAACTCGGTGGGTGGGCTTTTCACCTGCCTGGACGGACAGACGGACAGACAGACACACACACACACACAGTGGTCTATAAAGCATCAATGCAAAATGAATTGCGAAACTGAAAACTCGCGATCCATAAGGTTGTATTGTTCCGTGCAGAGCGGACCCGAACGGTTCAATATTTTACCGAGTACCGTTGCATCCCTATTCCTAACTAACTTTCTCTGCCGTCTTCTTTTCTTGTCAGTGAGAACTACATCTTTGGGAAGTTCGATGCGTTCTGCAGACGTCTGGAGAAAATCGCTGACATGACATCGACCCTGCAGAACCTGGCTGCTCTGCAAAACATGAAGGTCTTAAGAAGTTTTAGTATATCAATCAATCAATCTTTATTTATAAAGCGTCAAATCACAACAAAGTCAGGTTGAGACCTATATGCTACAAGTGTGGGGTGTGTTCATGAGGTCATGATTTTAGATACTTTATAATCAGGGGCGTCAAACATGAGGCCCGTGGACTAGAACCGGCCCACCGAGGGATGCAATCCGGCCCTTTTCCTTCCTGTGTTCTTTTCCTTCCTTCCATCTGTCCTCCTTACCTTCCTTTTTTCCTTTCTTCGTTCCTTCGTTTCTTCCATCTGTCCTTCCTTCCTTTCTTCCCTCTGTTCTTCCTTCTTTCCTTCCTCCCTTCTGTCTCTGTCCTTCCTTCCTTCCTTCCTTCCTTCCCTCTGCTCTCCCTTCTTTCCTTCCTCCCTTCTGTCTGTCCTTCCTTCCTTCCTTCCTTCCTCAATCAATCAATCAATCTTTATTTATAAAGCGCCAAATCGCAACAGAGTTATCTCAAGGCTCTTTACACATAGAGCAGGTTCTAAGCCGAACTCTTCAGGTTTCATTTAAAGAGACCCAACATTCCCACATGAGACACAGTGGAGAGAAAAAACTCCCTTTTAACAGGAAGAACCCTCAGAACCAGACTTCCTTCCTTCCTTCCTTCCTTCCTTCTTTCCTTCCATCTTTTTAATGATCCGGCCCACATGAGATCAAATTGGTCTGTATGTGACCCTTGAATGAAAATGAGTTTGACTCTGATTTATGTGGAGAAAAAAAGTCCTGTATTAAACACACTGTGTTTATAACTCATTATATATATATATATCTGTTCAATATATAAAAGTGTAAGTGTTCAGACTCTCTTTTACTTAACTTATTCTTCTGCTCTATTCAGCTAATATATGTTTCTATATAACCTGAGCTGTGTTTCAGGTGGAGGGCATTGAGAAGATTTATGTTCGCTATCAGACGATCGTCTCCACCACCAAGTCCAAGACCTACGACATCCTGGACCACCGCAAGCTGGAGGTAAAGTAACACTTTATAATGTATAAAAATGCTATGTATAAATTCCAATGTGCTTCATAAAGGAGATAATTATAGACATTCAATAAAACATTTTTTTTAAAAAGTAAAAAGAAAAAACATAGTTGGCTGCAATCTGCAACCTCACCACTAGATGCCACTAAATCCTACACACTGCTCCTGTGTGTGTGTGTGTGTGTGTGTGTGTGTGTGTGTGTGTGTGTGTGTGTGTGTGTGTGTGTGTGTGTGTGTGTGTGTGTGTGTGTGTGTGTGTGTGTGTGTGTGTGTGTCACAGTTTGACAGTGACTATGCAGACTTCCAGCTCCAGGTTCAGGGTTTGTTCCAGTCTCTTCAGTCTCTGTTAGACTTCTGGTTCAGTCAGTCTCTCACTGTGAGTTCAACACCGTCAGAACTGAAACCGACTCCAATCTCGATGTGTGATGTAAATGTTAAACTGAGACTGTGATGGAAGTACTCAGATCCTTTACTGCAGTAAAAGTACTGCAGTATTATAGTGATGTAGTATGCAGTATTACAGTAAAAGTACTGCAGTATTATAGTGATGTAGTATGCAGTATAACAGTAAAAGTACTGCAGTATTATAG
>JAJDFG010001741.1:5000-28200 GCA_021039105.1 Scomber colias
ACATATAACCAGAAGGAGAGAGGCTGCCCATATGTAACATCAGCTGTCTGTCTGACTGAACCTGTCTCTCTCTCTCAGGTGGCAGGTCGGATCTTGTGGTGTCGTCAGCTCTTCAGGAAGATTGAAGCTCCCATGTTGATCCTGAAGAAGAAGCTCGACGTCCTCAAAGTACGACTGCACATTTTACCACATCAGTGATATTAATATTACTGAGCAGTGTGACGTCAGTGATGTGTCTGTCTCTCTGCTGCCAGGGACCGGAGATGACGAAGGTGATCCGGAGCTACAACAAGCTGGCCGTGGTGCTGCTGCAGTATGAGCTGCTGCACCTGCAAGGCTGGAGCGAGGCTGCAGAGAGAACGCCACACTGCCTGAACGCCGCCCTGCTGGTCCGACATGAAAACTACAAGGTGGTGAACGAGGGAAGGATGAATGAATGGATGAATGAATGGATGAATGAATCTGCTGCGTATTAGAACTGTGGTGTAGATGTCATTGTTACGGTCCGTTAAAGGAATACTGTGACTGTAGTTTCCAGAGACACACACAGATGTTTCCTCTGTGTGTGTCCAATGATGAGATGAGTCCACGTCCTGATTAGCTTAGCACAAAGACTGGACGCAGGGGGAAACTGCTAGCCTAGAGTCCCATGTTTATCACTTACCAGCCAATTAAATGAAAGTACAGCAGTATGATCAGCAGTAAGCAGGAGGAAGGAAATGAAGGAAGGAAGGACGGAGGAAAGAAGGAAGGAAGGAAGGAAGGTAGGAGGGAGGGAGGGAGGGAGGGCGAAAGGAAAAGAGGAAGGGAGGAAGGCAGGACAGAAGGAAGGAAAGGAAGGAAGGGAGGAAAGAAGGAACAGACAGACGGGGTCAACTTGACCCGGGAGGACAATACGAGGGTTAAAGATATAAAGCCTTTGCTGTCATGGCAACAGTGAACCATTAATTGACATGAGATTAAGTCGATTAGAGTTTCTAAATGTTGGTTTTGATTATTTTTCGATTCATTGCCCAGCTCTACTTTATGAATCTGTCCTGTGTGGCAGGAGGTTTCTGTGAACCTGGACCCTGTGGTTCTGGAGGTGCTGCAGGAAGCCCGCTGGATGACCAAACTCGGGGTGACGGTGCCAAACGTCATTATGAAGATGACCTCCAGAGAAGCACAGCTCAAAACTCTGTACAGCCGGTGAGAAGAACTCATCCATCCATTCACTGGTTTCATTTATGCTTTAACCCTCCTGTTGTCCTTCAAGTCAAGGAAGGAAGGAATGGAGGGAGGGAGGGAGGAAGGGAGGAAGGGAAGGAGGAAGGAAGGGAGGAAGGAAGGAGGAAGGAAAGGAGGGAGGAAGGGAGGAAGGAAGAAGGAAGGAAAGGAGGGAGGGAGGGAGAGAGGGAGGAAGGAAGGAAGGAAGGAAGGAAAAGGAAGAAGGAAGGAAAGGAGGGAGGGAGGAAGGAAGGGAGGAAAAGGAAGAAGGAAGGAAAGGAGGGAGGGAGGAAGGAAGGGAGGAAAAGGAAGAAGGAAGGAAAGGAGGGAGGGAGGAAGGAAGGGAGGAAAAGGAAGAAGGAAGGAAAGGAGGGAGGGAGGGAGGAAGGAAGGAAGGAAGGAAAGGAGGAAGGAAGAAAGGAAGGGAGGGAGGAAGGAAGTAGGAAGGAGGAAGGAAGGGAGGAAGGAAGAAGGAAGGAAAGGAGGGAGGGGGGAAGGAAGGGAGGAAAAGGAAGAAGGACGGAAAGGAGGGAGGGAGGAAGGAAGGGAGGAAAAGGAAGAAGGAAGGAAAGGAGGGAGGGAGGAAGGAAGGGAGGAAAAGGAAGAAGGAAGGAAAGGAGGGAGGAAGGAAGGAAGGGAGGAAAAGAAAGAAGGAAGGAAAGGAGGAAAAGGAAGAAGGAAGGAAAGGAGGGAGGGGGGAAGGAAGGTAGGAAAGAAGGACAGAGGAAAGAAGGAGGGAGGGAGGAAGGGAGATAGGAAAGGAAAGGAGGAAGGAAGGCGGGAAGAAAGGGGGATGGAGGAAGTACAGACGGAAGGAAGGAGGGTAGGAAAGAAGAATAAGACGGGGTGAATTTGACCCTGGAGGACGACACGAGGGTTGAAAATGTTGTCTTTCATTGACTGGACTTCTCTAACCCTGATCCTGGTCCTGATCCTGGTCCTTATCCTGATCCTGATCCTGCTCCAGGCTGCTGGAAATGCTCCAGGACTTCAGCGCAGTGGTTGCCAGGATCCCGCCTCTCCTCTTCCCTCTGATGCAGCCGTTCATTGGCCGAGTGGAGGCGGCTCTCTCCCCTGGACTCACCACTCTGTCCTGGACCGCACTCAACACTGATGGATGTAAGGAACACGTGACGGACACATGCACACACAGATGTTTGCTACTGCTCACACTCACATTACCCAAGATGCAACGCTACTACTCACACTCACATTACCCAAGATGCAACGCTACTACTCACACTCACATTACCCAAGATGCAACGCTACCACTCACACTCACATTACCCAAGATGCAACGCTACTATTCACACTCACATTACCCAAGATGCAACGCAACTACTCACACTCACATTACCCAAGATGCAACGCTACTACTCACACTCACATTACCCAAGATGCAACGCTACCACTCACACTCGCATTACCCAAGATGCAACGCTACTACTCACACTCACATTACCCAAGATGCAACGCTACTACTCACACTCACATTACCCAAGATGCAACGCAACGCAACTTCCCTCCTCTCTTTATCCCCTCCCTCCTTTCTTTCCTTCCTCCCTCCTTTCCTTCCTTCTTCCTTCCTTCCCTCCTTCCTCCGTCCTTTTCTTCCTTCTTCCTCCTTTCCTTCCTTCCTTGACTCAAGGACAACAGGAGGGTTAATAATAATAATAATAGTTCATTAAGGATGCAGACAGTCAATGTGTGTGCCTCCTAAAGCTTGATTTATACTTCCGCGTCACGTTGACAGCGTAGCTACGTGTTGCCCTCTGCGTCCTCTGCAGCCGCCACTGTCCGTTTTGACTCTTCCTTCCTTCTTTCCTTCCTACTTTCCTCCCTCCCTTTCCTTCCTTCCTTCCTTCCTCTGCAGCCGCCACTGATTTGCTGTATAACGTGTCTGTCCTGTGCAGTCATAGGGAGTGTGTATCTGGCTCTGAAAGAACTTCCTTCCTTCCTACTTTCCTCCCTCCCTCCTTCCTTCCTTCTTCCTTCCTTCCTCCTTTCTTTCCTCCTCCTTTCCTTTCCTTCTTTCTTCCTTCTCTCCTTCTCTCTTTCTTCCCTCCCTCCTTTCCTTCCTTCCTCCCTCCCTTGTGTCATCCTCCCGGGTCAAATTGACCCCGTCCGTTTTGACTCTTCCTTCCTTCCTTCCTTCCTTCCTTCCTTCCTTCCTTCCTTCCTTCCTTCCTTCCTTCCTTCCTTCTTCCTTCCTTCCCTCCTTCTCTCTCTCTTTCCTTCCTTCATTCTTCCTTCCTCCTTTTCTTCCTCCTCCTTTCCTTTCCTTCCTTCTTCCTTCCCTCCTTCTCTATTTCCTCCCTCCCTCCTTCTTTCCTTTCCTTCTTCCTTCCTCCCTCCCTCCTCCCTCCCCCCCTCCTCTCCTTCCTTCCTCTGCAGCCGCCACTGATTTGCTGTATAATGTGTGTGTCCTGTGCAGTCATAGGGAGTGTGTATCTGGCTCTGAAGGAACTGGACCAGGTCAGTAAAGTTGCCACAGACCTGCTGGAGTGTCGCATGGGTCGGCTGCTGGAGGCGATGTCATCGTGCCGTCTGCTCGTCCTGCCCGAAGACTCGCCTGTCTCACCTCAGCACCTCCTGCTGCAGACAGACGGCTCGGTCCAAGCTGCTGCTGTCACTCTGAGCTGGTGAGACACACTAATCCTGCTGCCTCTGAGTACATGTACATGAGAAACCACAAAAAAAACGTTGCAAGTGCTCCCGGGTCAAATTGACCCCGTCCGTTTTGACTGTTCTTCCCTTCCTTCCTTCCTTCCTTCCTTCCTTCCTTCCTTCCTTCTTTCCTCCCTTGTGTCGTCCTCCCGGGTCAAATTGACCCCGTCCGTTTTGACTGTTCCTTCCTTCCTTCCTTCCTTCCTTCCTTCCTTCCTTCCATCCTCCCTTGTGTCGTCCTCCCCGGGTCAAATTGACCCCGTCTGTTTTGACTGTTCCTTCCTTCCTTCCTTCCTTCCTTCCTCCTTTCCTTTCCTTCTTTCTTCCTTCCCTCCTTCTCTCTTTCTTCCCTCCCTCCTTTCCTTCCTTCCTCCCTCCCTTGTGTCGTCCTCCCGGGTCAAATTGACCCCGTATGTTTTGACTGTTCCTTCCTTCCTTCCTTCCTTCCCTCCTCCTCTCTTTCTTTCCTTCCTCCTTTCCTTCCTCCTCCTTTCCGTTCCTTCCTTCTTCCTTCCTTCTCTGGTTGGCCTCATTTCAGAGGACCAGAACACCGATAAGCATTCAGGTTCATTTACAGCGTGTGTGCGTGTGTGTGTGTGTGTGTGTGTGTGTGTGTGTGTGTGTGTGTGTGTGTGTTTATCAGGCAGAGCCAGCAGGTAGAGAGGTATGTGTTTGAGCTGACTGAGGAGCTGAAGAGGAAGATGAAGCCAACAGAGACTGTTAATCTGGAGGTAACACACACACTCACACTCACACACACACACACACACACACACTCTTACTCACACACACACACTCACACACACACTCAGACACACACACACACTCAGACACACACACACACACTCACACTCACACACACACACACACACACACTCTCTCTCTCACACACACACACACTCTCTCTCTCTCACACACACACACACACTCGCACACACACACACACACTTACTCACACACTCAGACACACACACACACACACACACACAAACTCACACACACACACTCTTACTCACACTCACGCACACACACTCTCTCTCTCTCTCTCTCTCTCTCACTGACACACACACACACACACACACACACACACTCTTACTCACACACTCACACACACACACACACTCACACTCACTCACTCACACTCAGACACACACAAACTCTCACACACACACACACACACACACACACACACACACTCATAAAGCTAGCGTCCTCTCTTCTCCTCTCCAGGGATCTTTCCAGTGTCTCCATCCGGACTCCAAACAGAAGACTCGCTGTCTCACTTGTCTTCCTTGTCGTTTCTACAGTCTGATTGGTCAGCTCTGCCACCGTAACACTGAAGCTCTGGTCAAAGGTCAGCCATCTTCCCTAACACACACACACACACACACACACACACACACACACACACACACACACACACACACACGCACTGTCTCATCCTATCTTTCCTCCTTTCTTCTTAAAGCCCATTTATGCTCAACGTACTTCCATGCGTCCTGTATGTTGGCATGGATGTTAACTAATACATCCACCAGGGGGCAGCACAGAGTCAATACATCCACCAGGGGGCAGCGCAGAGTCAATACATCCACCAGGGGGCAGCGCAGAGTCAATACATCCACCAGGGGGCAGCGCAGAGTCAATACATCCACCAGGGGGCAGCACCGAGTCAATACATCCACCAGGGGGCAGCACAGGGTCAATACATCCACCAGGGGGCAGCGCAGAGTCAATACATCCACCAGGGGGCAGCGCAGAGTCAATACATCCACCAGGGGGCAGCGCAGAGTCAATACATCCACCAGGGGGCAGCACAGAGTCAATCAATACTTCCACCAGGGGGCAGCACAGAGTCAAAAGTTTATGAGACAAACATGGCGACTGTGGAGGAGATAAAAAAAAGACAAAAGCGATATGTTTAAAGTAGGGCTGTCAGTGTTAACGCGTTAATCGTGATTAGATTAATGCAATCCATGACACGTTAATTTTTTTAATCTCATTTTAATGTTGCAAGCCTTTTTGTCCCTTCTACTCCCCCGTAGACGGCTCCTCTAGCTGTAGCGCTATGCTTTGAAGTGGCCTCCTGCAGTAAACCTACCGCGCTGATGGAAAGTAAGAGAGCTACTGGACTTTTGAACGGCTTGTTTAACTTTAAAACACTTCCAGACGCTTCAGTTGACAAGTCAAAAGTAAAATGCAACCTGTGTCAAACGGAGTTTAACTACCACCGGAGTACGTGGAGTTTGAGTTAGCACCTGCAATATGGTCATAGTCGTTCTTAAAACCAAAATATACAAAGCATTAAGGCTGGTTATCACCTCTTCTTGTAATATAGGTGCTCCATTTGTCCCAGAGGGCATCACCTTTGTAATCTGAGCATAAATGAGCTTTAAATTTTTACCTCCAGAGAAACAGAGCGGCATCTTCTCTGATCTCTCTGTCCTGATTCCTCCTTTTCCCTTCCAGCCACCAAATCCTCTCTGGACGCTTTGAGGAGGAGACTTCATTTCCCCAAATACCAGCCGTCCTCCTCCTCCTCCTCCTCCTTCTCCTCCAGTAGCAGCCAATCAGCTCCTCCTCCTCTCTTCAGAGCCTCCATTCAGCTCACGATCCCCAACATCATCCTGAGACCAAGCCTGGACGACATCCAGGTACAAAGAACTGTTGAAGTGAACCTCACCAGCTAGATCTGGGAAGTTACTGGTTTCAATCAGACGGGGAGTTCTGGTCCTCTGAAATGAAGCCAACCAGGAAGTAACTTAGAGCTGCATTCTATCAAAAGGCCACCAGGGGGCGACCGTCTCTATACAAGTCAATGGAGAATTCACCAACTTCTCACTTGATTTCTAACCTCAGTAAACGTTTTCAAAATGTGTTTATGGTCTCAATCGCTAGTTTAAAGCCTTCTTCAATGCAGTATGATGTTCATTTGGGACATTTTGGCCTCCCTGATTTTATATGTGACGATAAAGCAGGGTATGCATTAGGGGGCGGGGCTACGTCCTGATTGACAGGTTGATTGACCAATGTCCTCGAGATCCGGCCCTCGTAACCATAGCAACCTCCCCGCTCCGCCCATGACCCCGCCTCATGCCCATATAAGTAGAATCCGTGTTTTTATTTTTCCCAGCATGCACCTGAAATTTTCAAGATGGCGCTGCCTAGATTAGAAACTATTGGCTTCCGAGCAGCAGTCCAGCAGTTCTTCTATACAGTCTATGGTTTCAATGTGAAGCTAATGTCTCATTAAAGTGTGTGTGTGTCTGTGTGTGTGTGTGTGTCTGTGTGTGTGTGTGTGTGTGTGTGTGTGTGTGTGTGTGTCTTTCAGAGCACTGTGAATAAGCTGGTGAGCGTTGTGTTGTCTCTAACTAAAGACATCCCTCTGTGGACTTACTCTCACCTGCAGTACAAACAGCAGCAGGTACACTCATCACTCCTCTCAGTCATTAAACCAGCTGACACCAGACAGCCAATCACAACCTCTCGCTCTCTGGTTTTCCTCCCTTCTTCGGTGTTTTCCAGGTGGAGCAGGCGGCGGTTCGGGATGCAGGAGACGACATCCTGGTGAAGCCGCCGGTGCTGAGACGGCTGGACAGACAGCTGGCCGAACACAAAGACGTCACCAAGTCAGTCCAACGATGCCGTGATGAATGTGGATTTACAGTAGATGTTAATATTAACCCCGTCTGTATTGACTGTTCCTTCTTTCCTCCCTTCCTCCCTCCCGCTCTCCCTCCCTCCTTTGCTTCCTTACCTCCTTCCTTCTTTCCTCCCTCCTTTCCTCCCTCCTTCCTCCCTCCTTCCTTCCTCCCTCCCTTCCTTCCTTGACTTGAGGACAACAGGAGGGTTAAGATCAATATATTTAAATTGTTTTTTATGATATTTAGTACTCAAGTACTTTACTGTAGAACAGTTTGAGGTTCTAGTACTTTACTGTAGTACAGTTAGAGGTACTAGTACTTTACTGTAGTACAGTTAGAGGTACTTGTACTTTACTGTAGTACAGTTAGAGGTACTAGTACTTTACTGTAGTACAGTTAGAGGTACTTGTACTTTACTGTAGTACAGTTAGAGGTACTAGTACTTTACTGTAGTACAGTTAGAGGTACTTGTACTTTACTGTAGTACTGTTAGAGGTACTAGTACTTTACTGTAGTACAGTTTGAGGTACTAGTACTTTACTGTAGTACTGTTAGAGGTACTAGTACTTTACTGTAGTACAGTTAGAGGTGCTAGTACTTTACTGTAGTACAGTTTGAGGTGCTTGTACTTTACTGTAGTACAGTTTGAGGTACTAGTACTTTACTGTAGTACAGTTAGAGGTACTAGTACTTTACTGTAGTACAGTTAGAGGTACTTGTACTTTACTGTAGTACAGTTAGAGGTACTAGTACTTTACTGTAGTACAGTTAGAGGTACTTGTACTTTACTGTAGTACAGTTAGAGGTACTAGTACTTTACTGTAGTACAGTTAGAGGTGCTAGTACTTTACTGTAGTACAGTTTGAGGTACTTGTACTTTACTGTAGTACAGTTAGAGGTACTAGTACTTTACTGTAGTACAGTCTGAGGTACTAGTACTTTACTGTAGTATAGTTTGAAGTACTAGTACTTTACTGTAGTACAGTTTGAGGTACTTGTACTTTACTGTAGTACAGTTTGAGGTACTAGTACTTTACTGTAGTACAGTTAGAGGTACTAGTACTTTACTGTAGTACAGTTTGAGGTACTTGTACTTTACTGTAGTACAGTTTGAGGTACTAGTACTTTACTGTAGTACAGTTTGAGGTACTAGTACTTTACTGTAGTACAGTTAGAGGTACTTGTACTCCATCATGTTGCTGTGTGTGTTGGAGGTTGGTGATGCAGCTCGGCTCCATCGTGTCGTCTCTGAGAGTTCAGGCTGCCGACACGCTGGATGAACTCACTCACTTCTCTACACTGTGGAACCAGGTGTGTGTGTGTGTGTGTGTGTGTGTGTGTGTGTGTGTGTGTGTCTGTGTGTCTGTCTGTGTGTGTGTGTGTGTGTGTGTATTACCTGTGTGTGTGTGTGTGTGTGTGTGTGTGTGTGTGTGTGTGTGTGTGTGTTGTTGTTGAGCTGGACTAACAGCCGGTGTGTGTGTGTGTGTGTGTGTGTGTGTGTGTGTGTGTGTGTGTGTGTGTGTGTGTGTGTATTACCTGTGAGTGTGTGTTGTTGTTGAGCTGGACTAACAGCTGGTGTGTGTCTGTGTGTGTGTGTGTGTGTGTGTGTGTGTGTGTGTGTGTGTAGGACCCAGAGGAGCAGGTTCAGACCTTCTTGCAGTCCGATCCTTCGCTGACAGAGTTCAGTTCTCAGATCTCTTCTTACTCTGTGAGTTTAACGGTTAACCCTTTCATAGCTTTCATCAACATTACATTCAACCTCCACTAAATTACTAAGTTTACTTTTATATTCTCAGAAATATGATTTTGTTTATTATTATTATTATTATTTATTATTACTCTACTTTTATTTTTCTGTGTTGCATTAATGGGAGCAGCTTCAGTCCATTTACTTCTAATTTATACTTTTTATTCTTTCTTCTTGTCACTTAATTCACTACTATCATTATTTTGTTCATTAGTTTCCTGAATATGCAAATTTGTCTTAAATCATATCAACTTTCTCTCATATTAAACAACTTCATGGTACTTTCAGGTAATAATAATTTCTCTCCTCTGTACGTAAGGTAAACCGATTTAAAGTCGACCAAATCTTTAAATTTTAAACCAGGGGTGTCAAACATGCGGCCCGTGGGCCAGAACTGGCCCGCCGAGGGATGCGATCCGGCCCACTTTCCTTTTTGTGTTCTTTTCCTTCCTTCCTTCCTTCCTTCCTTCCTTCCTTCCTTCCTTCCTTCCTTCCTTCCTTCTGTCTGTCCTCCCTACCTTTCTTCCTCTTCTTTCCTCCGTTTCTTCCATCTGTCCTTCCTTCTGTCCTTCTTTCTGTCTTTCCTTCCTTCCTTCCTTCCTTCTGTCTATCCTTCCTACCTTTCTTCCCTCTTTCCTTTTGTCTGTCTCTCCTTCCTTCCCTTCTTATTTCCTTCCTTCCTTCCGTCCTTCCGTCCTTCCTTCCTTCCTTCTGTCTATCCTTCCTACCTTTCTTCCCTCTTTCCTTTTGTCTCTCTCCTTCCTTCCCTTCTTATTTCCTTCCTTCCGTCCTTCCTTCCTTCCTTCTGTCTGTCCTTCCTACCTTTCTTCCCTCTTTCCTTTTGTCTCTCTCCTTCCTTCCCTTCTTATTTCCTTCCTTCCGTCCTTCCTTCCTTCCTTCTGTCTGTCCTTCCTACCTTTCTTCCCTCTTTCCTTCCTTCCTTCCTTCCTTCCTTCCTTCCTTCCATCTTTTTAATGGTCCGGCCCACATGAGATCAAATTGGTCTGTATGTGGCCCTTGAATAAAAATGAGTTTGACTCCTCTGTTTTAGAGCCTTAATTCAACTGATATGTCTCTTTTCAAGTTTCATTCATATATTATTATATTCATACATTATTTACTATTTATACTGTAACTTTTTCTACCTTATAAACCGATGCGATGCTTTTCTGTCCCTGCAGAAGCTGGAGGAGCAGATTTCGGAGCTCCCTGCGTCCTGCACCGTGGGTTCGATTCTCTTCCACACCGACGAGCTGAAGCTGGCTCTCACTCAGGAGTGTCGCGTGTGGAAACGAGCTTTTGGCGCTGCGCTCAACCGCCGGGCGTCCGCCGACATGGACGACATCTTCTCATTTGTGGACGGGCTGACGAAACGCCTGCAACGTCCAATCACAGACCTGGAGGACGTACGAGGAGCGATGGCGGCGCTCAGAGAGGTCGGCCGACGTCTGATTGTCTCAGCAGCCCATTAATAAATTACCTCTGATCTATCTATCTAAATTCATCCTTACTCATTAAGTCATTATTATATATATAGTAGGGCTGTCAAACGATTAATTTTTAATCGAGATTAATCGCAGAGTTTCCACAGTTAATCACGATTAATGGCGTTTTGAATTGCATGTTTAAAATCCTGTTATTTTCCATTTGAAGGCAGTTTTAAGCCCATAATGTAAAGCATTTCTTACCAGAGTGTCTTAACTGGGAATCAATCACGGCTCTGCTGCGACTCCCACACTCCAAAATGGTCCTTTGGTGGAGCTGAGGCTGGCTTGGCTGCACCTGGGTGTTTAGCGTGGAGGTGCTAACTCAAACTCCACGTACTCCGGTGGTAGTTAAACTCCGTTTGACACAGGTTGCATTTTACTTTTGACTTGTCAACTGAAGCGTCTGGAAGTGTTTTAAAGTTAAACAAGCCGTTCAAAAGTCCAGTAGCTCTCTTACTTTCCATCAGCGCGGTAGGTTTACTGCAGGAGGCCACTTCAAAGCATAGCGCTACAGCTAGAGGAGCCGTCTACGGGGGAGTAGAAGGGACAAAAAGGCTTGCAACATTAAAATGAGATTTAAAAAAATTAACGTGTTATGGATTGCATTAATCTAATCACGATTAACGTGATTTACTTATTCTCTCTTTATTCTCTCACTCATTCATTCATCATCTCACAGATTATAATCCATTCATCGTTTCACTCGCGTGTCTCCTCTCTGTTTTCTGTCGTGAGGTTCGGGAGGCGGAGGTTCGTATCGACGCTAGCATCGGTCCGGTGGAGGAGTCCTTCGCTCTGCTCAACAAACACGAGCTGCTGTTCAACGACGGGAACGCCGAGCGCGTGGACGGGCTGATGTACGCCTGGACGAACCTCAACGTCCTGGTGAGACGGAGGGACGCTGCTCATGTCACTGAAATGTTAATTAAAACTAATAATTAATTAATTCAATAAGTCATTCTGCTGTATTCCATGACTTGTTGAGCTTCACTGTAACTTTTATGGGAATTTACTTGATTTTAATCTACAGTAGCTTCTTTTTATAGTAACGTCAGTGTGAGAGGCGCCATCTAGTGGTGAAGTTTGCACCTCTCAGGTGCAGAAATATAAAAGCATGTGTGTTGTGGTTCCAGGTGGTGCAGAACCAGAACACTCTGGTGAAGATCCAGCCCAGCATGAAGGCAGACCTGCTGTCTGCAGTGCAGAGCTTCCAGATCAGCATTCAGAGTTTCTGCTCCGAGTACAACCAGAGGTAATATGATAAAAAATCATTTATTCACGTAGCACTCTTTAAAAACTTTGCTTATTTCAAAAATTGCAGCGTTTAAAGCAAAATACTACGATGCCTGAAGAATAAATGAAAGAAAAAAGAGATCAATGGAAAAGATAAAACCATGAGTACTAAACGATAAAGGAGTATTACGCACTATAAAGTAAGACGTGTGTGTGCAGGGGTCCGGGGGTGGAGGGCGTGGCTCCAGCTGAAGCCAGTGAGCTGCTGCAGAGTTTCCAGGCTGAGTTTGATCAGCTGTGGAGGAAATACACCACCTACTCTGGAGGAGAGGAGCTGTTCGGACTGCATGTCAACGGTACGAGTGAATTCCTTCCTTTCTTCTCTCCTTTGTTCTCTCCTTCCTTCCTTCCTTGCTAACGTCTCCTCTCCGTTCTGCAGAGTATCCGGAGCTGCAGAGGATCAAGAGGGAGCTCTCTCTGCTGTCCAAACTCTACGGTTTGTATAACTCTGTCATCGACAGCGTGGCCGGCTACTACGACATCCTGTGGGCCGACCTCAACATCGAGAAGATCAACACTGAGCTGCAGGACTTCCAGAACAGGTGGAGATTTGATATAAAGCAGCCAGTAGATTTGAAAATGTGTATTTCAGCTTCTGATCACCACTGGAAGCTCTAAAAAGAGGAGCGTAGACTTCCTGCCTCTCCTCTCACTGCGTCTCCTTCTGAGTTTTTAGGATCCGAAAGCTTCCGAAGGCGCTGAAGGAGTGGCAGGCCTTCATAGATCTGAAGAAAACCATTGATGACTTCACTGAGACGTGTCCTCTGCTCTGCATGATGGCCAACAAGGTGCCACAACCTGCCTGACTCACATATATAGTATAGTATACTGCAGGGGGTGTCAAACATGAGGCCCGGGGGCCAGGTTCGGCCCACCAAGGGGTGTGATCCGGCCCACTTGCCATCCTGTGTTCTTGTCCTCCCTTCCTTCCTAACCTTCCCTTTTTCCTTTCTTCCTTCCTTCCTTCCTTCTGTCCTTCCTTACAGCTGTCCTTCCTCCCTCCCTTCTGTCTGTCCTTCCTTCCTGCCTTTCTTCCTTCTGCCCTTCCTTACATCTGTCCTTCCTCCCGTTCTTCCTTCTGTTCTTCCTTCCTCCCTCCCTTCTGTCTGTCCTTCCTCCCTTTCTTCCTTCTGTTCTTCCTTTCTTCCTCCCTCCCTCCCTCCCTCCCTCCCTCCCTCCCTCCCTTCTGTCTGTCCTTCCTCCCTTTCTTCCTTCTGTTCTTCCTTCCTTCCTTCCTACCTTCCCTTTTTCCTTTCTTCGTTCCTTCCTGCCTTTCTTCCTTCCTTCCTTCTGTCTGTCCTTCCTTCCTTTCTTCCTTCTGTTCTTCCTTCCTCCCTTCCTTCCTCCCTCCCTCCCTGCCTTCTGTCTGTCCTTCCTCCCTTTCTTCCTTCTGTTCTTCCTTCCTTCCTCCCACTCCCTTCTGTCTGTCCTTCCTTCTTTCCTTCCTTCCGTCTGTCTGTCCATCCTTCACTGTCTGTCTTTCCTTCCTTCCTTCCTTCCCTTCTTATTTCCTTCCTTCCATCCTTCCTTCTTTCCCTCTATCTTTTTAATGGTCCGGCCCACATGAGATCAGATTGGTCTGTATGTGGCCCTTGAATGAAGATGAGTTTGACTCCTCTGGTATAGTGCATTTTGATAAACACTGGTTTAAATGTATGTTTTAATAAAAATAAGTCAAAAAGGCTCAAATAATGTCGTCGTGGTGGTCTCCTCATGTTTCTACCTGCCGTCTTCCTTCAGGCCATGCTGCCCAGACACTGGACTCGTCTCAGCGACTTGACCGGTCACAGTTTCCAGGTGGAATCGGAGAGTTTCTCCCTCAGAAACATCATGGAGGCTCCGCTGCTGAAAAATAAAGAGGACATTGAGGTATTGATGCTGAAAACACAAAGAGTTGCAGATGTCAGTCTGGACTGGAGAGCAACATTTTTCATTCATTTTAGGTCAAATAATAACCAGGCAGGGAGTTCTGGTCCTCTGAAATGAAGCCAACCAGGAAGTAACTTAGAGCTGCATTCTATCAAAAGGCCACCAGGGGGCGACCGTCTCTATACAAGTCAATGGAGAATTCACCAACTTCTCACTTGATTTCTAACCTCAGTAAACGTTTTCAAAATGTGTTTATGGTCTCAATCGCTAGTTTAAAGCCTTCTTCAATGCAGTATGATGTTCATTTGGGACATTTTGGCCTCCCTGATTTTATATGTGACGATAAAGCAGGGTATGCATTAGGGCGTGGCTACGTCCTGATTGACAGGTTGATTGACCAATGTCCTCCAGATCCAGCCCTCGTAACCATAGCAACCTCCCCGCTCCGCCCATGGCCCCGCCTCATGCCCATATAAGTAGAATCCGTGTTTTTATTTTCCCAGCATGCACCTGAAATTTTCAAGATGGCGCTGCCTAGATTAGAAACTATTGGCTTCCGAGCAGCAGTCCACAAACCAATGGGTGACGTCACGGATGTTACGTCTGTTTCTTTTATACAGTCTGTGATAATAACGTCTGCTGTTAACTTTACTCTAACTTCTAGTTCCATATCTACAGTAAAATGTCTTTAGCTGAACTGTTCATCTTGGACACATTTTTATTTCAAATGGGTCTATTTTATTATAACAGTGCTGGGATTGATTGAAACAGGATGTAACACGGAGCCACAAGGACTCATTAAAGACGAGGATAAAAGGAGGAGGATGATGATGATGATGATGATGATGATGGAGACGTCACGGATGATATGAAGGCTCTGACCTCGCTCAATTTCTCCTTCTCTCTTTTTTTTCCCTCTCTAATTTTCTCTTTTTCTCTTTTTTTCTTCTTCTATGGTTTCCCAGAGAGAGGAAAGAGAAGCTGCACCTTTAAAGCTTCTGTTCATCTGAGTGGAGTTCATAAAGAAAACTCTTTTAAATTATTCATTTAGTTTTTATTCACATTTTCTGTCGTTAACCCTCCTGTTGTGTTCAAGTCAAGGAAGGAAAGAAAGGAGGGAGGGAGGGAGGGAGGGACATGGTAGAGCACCCGCCCCATGTGTAGAGGCTACAGTCCTCTGCAGTCGACCCCGGTTCGAATCCTGCACCAAGCGGTCCTATCCTGCATGTCACCCCCCCCCCCCCCCTCTGCCTCCTGTTTCCTGTCTCTCTCTACTAACCTGTACATTAAAAAAAAAATAGTGCTGGGATTGAGCTTGTTTTAGTCTCCGTGCTTTTTAACCTTAAATAGTAAGAAATAACCCTGTCTGAAATATTGGTGCAAAGCCAGGATGGTAGGATGGTAGAAAAGTTATCAATGAAAGAAAAAGAAAATAAAATAAAGAAAACCCTGAAATGTTCAAATTAACATTGAAATTTAGCAATAATCATGAAAGGTGGAAATAATCTCAACTTCAAAACCTAAACGCTTCATAAACAAAACAATGAGCCCTGTAAAGTTTCCTTCCATCTGTCCTTCCTTCTTTTCTTTCTCCTGTCCTTCCTTCTTTTCTTCCTTCCTTCTTTCCTTCCTTTCTTCCTTTCTTTCTTCTGTTCTTCCTTCTTCTGTCCTTCCTTCCTTCCTTCTGTCCTTCCTTTCTTCCATCTGTCCTTCCTTCCTTTCTTCTTTCTGTCCTTCCTTCCATTCTTCCTTCTGTCCTTCCTTCCTTCCTTCCTTCCTGTCTCCCTTCCTCCCTTGTCTGCCCGTCCTTCACTATCTCTCTTTCCTACCTTTCTTCCCTCCTTCCTTTTGCCTGTCTTTCCTTCCTTCCTTCCCTCCTACCTTCCTTCCTTCCCTCCATCTTTTTAATGATCCGGCCAACAGGAGATCAAATTGGTCTGTATGTGGCCCTTTTAATGAAAATGAGTTTGACCCCTCTGGTCTAGAACATTTAACTTTTTTAATGGATTCATGTTAATTAAAACTAATAATTAATTCATTCAATAAGTCATTCTGCTATATTCCATGACTTGTTGAGCTTCACTGTAACTTTTATGGGAATTTACTTGATTTGAATCTACAGTAGCTTCTTTTTATAGTAACGTCAGTGTGAGAGGCGCCATCTAGTGGTGAAGTTTGGTATCACTGCATGTGGTTTTATTCACCCCACCTCTTTTGACTGTTCCTTCTTTCCCTCCTCCCCTCTTTCTTTGCTCCCTCCTCCTTTCCTTCCTTCCTTCATCCTTCCTTCCTTCCTTCATCCTTCCTTCCTCCTTTCTCCTTTCATCCCCTCCTTCCTTCCCTCCTTCCTTCCTTCTTACCCTCCTCCCCTCTTTCTTTGCTCCCTCCTCCTTTCCTTCCTTCCTTCCCTCCTCCCCTCTATCTTTGCTCCCTCCTCTTTTCCTTCCTTCCTTCCTTCCTTCCTCCTTTCCTTCTCTCCTTACTTCCTTCCTCTTTTCTTCTTTCCTTCCTTCCTTCCCTCCTTCCTTCCTTCCTTCTTCCCCTCCCTCCTAACTCCTTTCCTTCCTTCCTTCCCTCCTTCCTTCCTCCTTTCCTTCTCTCCTTCCTTCCTTCCTCTTTTCTTCTTTCCTTCCTTCCTTCCTCCTTCCCTCCCTCCCTCCCTCCCTCCCTCCCTCCCTCCTAACTCCTTTCCTTCCCTCCTTCTTTCCTTCTCTCCTTACTTCCTTCCTCTTTTCTTCTTTCCTTCCTTCCTTCCTTCCTTCCTCCCTCGCTCCCTCGCTCCCCTCCCTCCTTGACCTGAGGACAACAGGAGGGTTAATTTGAATCTACAGTAGCTTCTTTTTATAGTAACGTCAGTGTGAGAGGCGCCATCTAGTGGTGAAGTTTGGTATCACTGCATGTGGTTTTATACATGTGTCTATAAAAATAAAAACTTGTCGTCCTCCCGGGTCAAATTCACCCCACCTCTTTTGACTGTTCCTTCTTTCCCTCCTCCCCTCTTTCTTTGCTCCCTCCTCCTTTCCTTCCTTCCTTCCTTCCTTTATCCTTCCTTCCTTCCTTCCTTCCTCCTTTCATCCCCTCCTTCCTTCCTCCTTTCCTTCCCTCCTTCCTTCCTTCTTACCCTCCTCCCCTCTTTCTTTGCTCCCTCCTCCTTTCCTTCCTTCCTTCCCTCCTCCCCTCTATCTTTGCTCCCTCCTCTTTTCCTTCCTTCCTTCCTTCCTTCCTCCTTTCCTTCTCTCCTTACTTCCTTCCTCTTTTCTTCTTTCCTTCCTTCCTTCCCTCCTTCCTTCCTTCCTTCTTCCCCTCCCTTCTAACTCCTTTCCTTCCTTCCTTCCCTCCTTCCTTCCTCCTTTCCTTCTCTCCTTCCTTCCTTCCTCTTTTCTTCTTTCCTTCCTTCCTTCCTCCTTCCCTCCCTCCAAACTCCTTTCCTTCCCTCCTTCTTTCCTTCTCTCCTTACTTCCTTCCTCTTTTCTTCTTTCCTTCCTTCCTTCATCCTTCCTTCCTTCCTCCTTTCATCCCCTCCTTCCTTCCTCCTTTCCTTCCCTCCTTCCTTCCTTCTTACCCTCCTCCCCTCTTTCTTTGCTCCCTCCTCCTTTCCTTCCTTCCTTCCTTCCTTCCTCCTTTCCTTCTCTCCTTACATCCTTCCTCTTTTCTTCTTTCCTTCCTTCCTTCCCTCCTTCCTTCCTTCCTTCTTCCCCTCCCTCTTAACTCCTTTCCTTCCTTCCTTCCCTCCTTCCCTTCTCTCCTTCCTTCCTTCCTCTTTTCTTCTTTCCTTCCTTCCTTCCTCCTTCCCTCCCTCCCTCCCTCCCTCCCTCCTAACTCCTTTCCTTCCCTCCTTCTTTCCTTCTCTCCTTACTTCCTTCCTCTTTTCTTCTTTCCTTCCTTCCTTCCTTCCTTCCTCCCTCGCTCCCTCGCTCCCTCCCTCCTTGACCTGAGGACAACAGGAGGGTTAATTTGAATCTACAGTAGCTTCTTTTTATAGTAACGTCAGTGTGAGAGGCGCCATCTAGTGGTGAAGTTTGGTATCACTGCATGTGGTTTTATACATGTGTCTATAAAAATAAAAACTTGTCGTCCTCCCGGGTCAAATTCACCCCACCTCTTTTGACTGTTCCTTCTTTCCCTCCTCCCCTCTTTCTTTTCTCCCTCCTCCTTTCCTTCCTTCCTTCCTTCATCCTACCTTCCTTCCTTCCTTCCTCCTTTCATCCCCTCCTTCCTTCTTACCCTCCTCCCCTCTTTCTTTGCTCCCTCCTCCTTTCCTTCCTTCCTTCCCTCCTCCCCTCTATCTTTGCTCCCTCCTCTTTTCCTTCCTTCCTTCCTTCCTCCTTTCCTTCTCTCCTTACTTCCTTCCTCTTTTCTTCTTTCCTTCCTTCCTTCCCTCCTTCCTTCCTTCCTTATTCCCCTCCCTCCTCACTCCTTTCCTTCCTTCCTTCCCTCTTTCCTTCCTCCTTTCCTTCCCTCCTTCCTTCCTTCTTACCCTCCTCCCCTCTTTCTTTGCTCCCTCCTCCTTTCCTTCCTTCCTTCCCTCCTCCCCCCTATCTTTGCTCCCTCCTCTTTTCCTTCCTTCCTTCCTTCCTTCCTTCCTCCTTTCCTTCTCTCCTTCCTTCCTTCCTCTTTTCTTCTTTCCTTCCTTCCTTCCCTCCTTCCTTCCTTCCTTCTTCCCCTCCCTCCTAACTCCTTTCCTTCCTTCCTTCCCTCCTTCCTTCCTCCTTTCCTTCTCTCCTTCCTTCCTTCCTCTTTTCTTCTTTCCTTCCTTCCTTCCTCCCTCCCTCCCTCCCTCCTAACTCCTTTCCTTCCCTCCTTCTTTCCTTCTCTCCTTACTTCCTTCCTCTTTTCTTCTTTCCTTCCTTCCTTCCTTCCTTCCTCCCTCGCTCCCCTCGCTCCCTCCCTCCTTGACCTGAGGGAGGGTAAATTTGAATCTACAGTAGCTTCTTTTTATAGTAACGTCAGTGTGAGAGGCGCCATCTAGTGGTGAAGTTTGGTATCACTGCATGTGGTTTTATACATGTGTCTATAAAAATAAAAACTTGTCGTCCTCCTGGGTCAAATTCACCCCACCTCTTTTGACTGTTCCTTCTTTCCCTCCTCCCCTCTTTCTTTTCTCCCTCCTCCTTTCCTTCCTTCCTTCCTTCATCCTACCTTCCTTCCTTCCTTCCTCCTTTCATCCCCTCCTTCCTTCTTACCCTCCTCCCCTCTTTCTTTGCTCCCTCCTCCTTTCCTTCCTTCCTTCCCTCCTCCCCTCTATCTTTGCTCCCTCCTCTTTTCCTTCCTTCCTTCCTTCCTCCTTTCCTTCTCTCCTTACTTCCTTCCTCTTTTCTTCTTTCCTTCCTTCCTTCCCTCCTTCCTTCCTTCCTTCTTCCCCTCCCTCCTCACTCCTTTCCTTCCTTCCTTCCCTCTTTCCTTCCTCCTTTCCTTCCCTCCTTCCTTCCTTCTTACCCTCCTCCCCTCTTTCTTTGCTCCCTCCTCCTTTCCTTCCTTCCTTCCCTCCTCCCCCCTATCTTTGCTCCCTCCTCTTTTCCTTCCTTCCTTCCTTCCTTCCTTCCTCCTTTCCTTCTCTCCTTCCTTCCTTCCTCTTTTCTTCTTTCCTTCCTTCCTTCCCTCCTTCCTTCCTTCCTTCTTCCCCTCCCTCCTAACTCCTTTCCTTCCTTCCTTCCCTCCTTCCTTCCTCCTTTCCTTCTCTCCTTCCTTCCTTCCTCTTTTCTTCTTTCCTTCCTTCCTTCCTCCCTCCCTCCCTCCCTCCTAACTCCTTTCCTTCCCTCCTTCTTTCCTTCTCTCCTTACTTCCTTCCTCTTTTCTTCTTTCCTTCCTTCCTTCCTTCCTTCCTTCCTCCCTCGCTCCCTCGCTCCCTCCCTCCTTGACCTGAGGGAGGGTAAATTTGAATCTACAGTAGCTTCTTTTTATAGTAACGTCAGTGTGAGAGGCGCCATCTAGTGGTGAAGTTTGGTATCACTGCATGTGGTTTTATACATGTGTCTATAAAAATAAAAACTTGTCGTCCTCCTGGGTCAAATTCACCCCACCTCTTTTGACTGTTCCTTCTTTCCCTCCTCCCCTCTTTCTTTGCTCCCTCCTCCTTTCCTTCCTTCCTTCCTTCCTTCATCCTTCCTTCCTTCCTCCTTTCATCCCCTCCTTCCTTCCTCCTTTCCTTCCCTCCTTCCTTCCTTCTTACCCTCCTCCCCTCTTTCTT
Source organism: Scomber colias (assembly GCA_021039105.1). Classification (NCBI taxonomy): domain Eukaryota; kingdom Metazoa; phylum Chordata; class Actinopteri; order Scombriformes; family Scombridae; genus Scomber; species Scomber colias. The sequence goes on from JAJDFG010001741.1 coordinate 25,101, forward strand.
TGCTCCCTCCTCCTTTCCTTCCTTCCTTCCCTCCTCCCCTCTATCTTTTCTCCCTCCTCTTTTCCTTCCTTCCTTCCTTCCTTCCTTCCTCCTTTCCTTCTCTCCTTACTTCCTTCCTCTTTTCTTCTTTCCTTCCTTCCTTCCCTCCTTCCTTCCTTCCTTCTTCCCCACCCTCCTCACTCCTTTCCTTCCTTCCTTCCCTCCTTCCTTCCTCCTTTCCTTCCCTCCTTCCTTCCTTCTTACCCTCCTCCCCTCTTTCTTTGCTCCCTCCTCCTTTCCTTCCTTCCTTCCCTCCTCCCCTCTATCTTTGCTCCCTCCTCTTTTCCTTCCTTCCTTCCTTCCTTCCTTCCTCCTTTCCTTCTCTCCTTACTTCCTTCCTCTTTTCTTCTTTCCTTCCTTCCTTCCTTCTTCCCCTTCCTCCTAACTCCTTTCCTTCCTTCTTACCCTCCTCCCCTCTTTCTTTGCTCCCTCCTCCTTTCCTTCCTTCCTTCCCTCCTCCCCTCTATCTTTTCTCCCTCCTCTTTTCCTTCCTTCCTTCCTTCCTTCCTTCCTCCTTTCCTTCTCTCCTTACTTCCTTCCTCTTTTCTTCTTTCCTTCCTTCCTTCCCTCCTTCCTTCCTTCCTTCTTCCCCTCCCTCCTAACTCCTTTCCTTCCTTCCTTCCCTCCTTCCTTCCTCCTTTCCTTCTCTCCTTCCTTCCTTCCTCTTTTCTTCTTTCCTTCCTTCCTTCCTCCTTCCCTCCCTCCCTCCCTCCCTCCCTCCCTCCCTCCTAACTCCTTTCCTTCCCTCCTTCTTTCCTTCTCTCCTTACTTCCTTCCTCTTTTCTTCTTTCCTTCCTTCCTTCCTTCCTTCCTTCCTTCCTCCCTCGCTCCCTCGCTCCCTCCCTCCTTGACCTGAGGACAACAGGAGGGTTAATTTGAATCTACAGTAGCTTCTTTTTATAGTAACGTCAGTGTGAGAGGCGCCATCTAGTGGTGAAGTTTGGTATCACTGCATGTGGTTTTATACATGTGTCTATAAAAATAAAAACTTGTCGTCCTCCCGGGTCAAATTCACCCCACCTCTTTTGACTGTTCCTTCTTTCCCTCCTCCCCTCTTTCTTTGTTCCCTCCTCCTTTCCTTCCTTCCTTCCTTCATCCTTCCTTCCTTCCTCCTTTCATCCCCTCCTTCCTTCCTCCTTTCCTTCCCTCCTTCCTTCCTTCTTACCCTCCTCCCCTCTTTCTTTGCTCCCTCCTCCTTTCCTTCCTTCCTTCCCTCCTCCCCTCTATCTTTGCTCCCTCCTCTTTTCCTTCCTTCCTTCCTTCCTTCCTTCCTTCCTCCTTTCCTTCTCTCCTTACTTCCTTCCTCTTTTTTTCTTTCCTTCCTTCCTTCCCTCCTTCCTTCCTTCCTTCTTCCCCTCCCTCCTAACTCCTTTCCTTCCTTCCTTCCCTCCTTCCTTCCTCCTTTCCTTCTCTCCTTCCTTCCTTCCTCTTTTCTTCTTTCCTTCCTTCCTTCCTCCTTCCCTCCCTCCCTCCCTCCCTCCCTCCCTCCTAACTCCTTTCCTTCCCTCCTTCTTTCCTTCTCTCCTTACTTCCTTCCTCTTTTCTTCTTTCCTTCCTTCCTTCCTTCCTCCCTCGCTCCCTCGCTCCCTCCCTCCTTGACCTGAGGACAACAGGAGGGTTAATTTTAATTTACAGTAGCTTCTTTTTATAGTAACGTCAGTGTGAGAGGCGCCATCTAGTGGTGAAGTTTGGTATCACTGCATGTGGTTTTATACATGTGTCTATAAAAATAAAAACTTTATCTTTCAAACCTTTTACAGTAAGGGTGTTTAAGAAAAGTAACAATGCACAATGACAGGTTTAATTACTTCTCATGAGACTTTTTGTTCCGTGTGTGTATCAGGATGTTTGTATCAGCGCTGTGAAGGAACGAGACATCGAGGCCAAACTGAAGGATGTGGTGGCCGAGTGGAGCAGCCACACGCTCATCCTTCCTCCCTTCCTTCGATCTTCCCTTTCTTCCTGTCTTCTCTTCCTTCTATCTGTCCTTCCTTCCTTCCTTCCTTCCTTCCTGCCTGTCTTTCTTCCTTCCTTCCATCTTTCCTTACCGTCTTCTCTCCTCTTCCTTCATCCTTCCTCCTTTCCTTCCTTCGATCTTCCCTTTCTTCCTGTCTTCTCTTCCTTCTATCTGTCATTCCTCCCTTGCTTCCTTCAATCTCTCCTTCCTTCCTTCCTTCCTTCCATCTTTCCTTACCGTCTTCTCTCCTCTTCCTTCATCCTTCCTCCCTTCCTTCCATCTTTCCTTTCTTCCTTCCATCTTTCCTCCCTCCCTTCCTTCGATCCTCCCTTTCTTCCTGTCTTCTCTTCCTTCTATCTGTCCTTCCTTCCTTCCTTCCTTCCTGCCTGTCTTCCTTCCTGTCTTTCTTCCTTCCTTCCATCTTTCCTTACCGTCTTCTCTCCTCTTCCTTCATCCTTCCTCCCTTCCTTCCATCCTCCCTTTCTTCCTGTCTTCTCTTCCTTCTATCTGTCCTTCCTTCCTTCCTTCCTGCCTGTCTTCCTTCCTGTCTTTCTTCCTTCTTTCCATCTTTCCTTACCGTCTTCTCTCCTCTTCCTTCATCCTTCCTCCTTTCCTTCGATCTTCCCTTTCTTCCTGTCTTCTCTTCCTTCTATCTGTCATTCCTCCCTTGCTTCCTTCAATCTCTCCTTCCTTCCTTCCTTCCATCTTTCCTTACTGTCTTCTCTCCTCTTCCTTCATCCTTCCTCCCTTCCTTCCATCCTCCCTTTCTTCCTGTCTTCTCTTCCTTCTATCTGTCCTTCCTTCCTTCCTGCCTGTCTTCCTTCCTGTCTTTCTTCCTTCCTTCCATCTTTCCTTACCGTATTCTCTCCTCTTCCTTCATCCTTCCTCCTTTCCTTCGATCTTCCCTTTCTTCCTGTCTTCTCTTCCTTCTATCTGTCATTCCTCCCTTGCTTCTTTCAATCTCTCCTTCCTTCCTTCCTTCCTTCCATCTTTCCTTACCGTCTTCTCTCCTCTTCCTTCATCCTTCCTCCCTTCCTTCGATCCTCCCTTTCTTCCTGTCTTCTCTTCCTTCTATCTGTCATTCCTCCCTTGCTTCCTTCAATC
>JAJDFG010001742.1:5000-28200 GCA_021039105.1 Scomber colias
TATTTTGGGTTTTATTTTGAAGGGGGAAGCCACTCAGACCTCCTCTTATTTTGAAGGGGGAAGCCACTCAGACCTCCTCTTATTTTGAAGGGAGAAGCCAGTCAGACCTCCTTTTATTTTGAAGGGAGAAGCCAGTCAGACCTCCTTTTATAACTTAAATTCATGCTGGCTTTTTAAAAAACAGTAGATAAGTTAGTAAGGGTTTTATTTTGAAGGGAGAAGCCAGTCAGACCTCCTATGATTTAAATGCATGCTGGCTTTTTATAAAACAGTAGATAAGTTAATGAGGCCTTTATTTTGGGTTTTATTTTGAAGGGGGAAGCCACTCAGACCTCCTCTTATTTTGAAGGGGGAAGCCACTCAGACCTCCTCTTATTTTGAAGGGAAGAAGCCAGTCAGACCTCCTTTTATTTTGAAGGGAGAAGCCAGTCAGACCTCCTATGATTTAAATGCATGCTGGCTTTTTATAAAACAGTAGATAAGTTAGTAAGGCTTTTATTTTTGGTTTTATTTTGAAGGGAGAAGCTTGTCAGACCTCCTTTTATTTTGAAGGGAGAAGCCAGTCAGACCTCCTTTTATGATCTAATGAGGCCTTTATTTTTGGTTTTATTTTGAAGGGAGAAGCCAGTCAGACCTCCTTTTATTTTGAAGGGAGAAGCCAGTCAGACCTCCTTTTATGATTTAATGAGGCCTTTATTTTTGGTTTTATTTTGAAGGGAGAAGCCAGTCAGACCTCCTTTTATTTTGAAGGGAGAAGCCAGTCAGACCTCCTTTTATTTTGAAGGGAGAAGCCAGTCAAGACCTCCTTTTAATGATTTAAATTCATGCTGGCTTTAAAAAAAAAAAACAGTAGATAAGTTAGTAAGGCCTTTTTTCTCACTTCCACATGGACTCCCTCGGTTTCTTTGGATGTGTGTGAGTTCATGCAGGGGACGTAACGTTATTTTTTTAATATGAATCCCAAAGACTATTGTTTAATATTGTTTCATTGAGTCATTAACTGTGTGAACATTTAGTAGTAATCCCTCAACAAATCAAACACGATGAAAGGAAGTGAGGAAATTAATCTGGTATGGTTTAGAGAGAATAAAACATGATGATATTTATATTTCATTTATGCAGATTAAACTCAGGTTGTAAAATAAAGCCTTCCTCTCTAGATATCTGCAGTTTCCACTTAAAGCCAAAAATTTAAACTACCTTTTTTATATTGTCAAATGTAAACTGGTAACACAAGCAGAGGAGAGTCAAACATCCAGAATAGAGAAGAAACATGATAATCAGGCATTCAGATACAATATTCAGTGTCTACCAAGTGTCACCTGTCAATCAAAGTCACCACCTCTACCAGAAACATGGACGCTACGTCTTAGAGCTTTCTGCTGCTAGCTCTGCTGCTAACTCGGCTGCTAGCTCGGTGGCTAACTCGGCTGCTAACTTAGTGGCTAACTCAGCTAACTGGCTAACTGTAGACTGTAGTAGTAGTAGTGTGTGCTGAATGTATTTCTACCTCTACAGCAGCAGGGGGCGGGTTTATGCTAATCACTAAATCCTGAACACAGAAATGTTGAAACACAGTTTGTGAAGCCTAGCTCCACAATTCAAATCTAAATGGTTGAAATGCTTTTTACACCTTTTTTAGAAATACATTTATGACCTATTTAATGTGTTTAGAAGAAAATGTCTGAATTCACTTTACACGGTCTTTTACATTTTTGTGCAGCTGATACACATTTTTGAATATGCAATGTACACATTTGATTGTTTTGTCACCTTTACAACATGTTGTATGAATCATATTCTATAAAATAGTGATAATGAATGTCTTTTCCTCCCATAAATAAATACAATACACTCTTAACAGCTTCTTTAAAGATTAATTAAAACATGTATTAATGATTGACAGTAGAGAGAGTAATTATGAGTCAGAGTATAAAGTCAGTATGATTGGAGGTACAACCAGACATCTGCATATCCGCAGTGAGCCTGAATAATTTGCTCTCTTCAAAGTTTGTTTATAAAGTCGACTTTTTTTTTTTTTTTCTGAGGAAGAGAGAGAGAGAGAAAAACAGGAGAAGCTGAATTATTCATGCAGGAGCCGTAAGTAAGAATTTTAAATGGCAGAGTTAATGACAGACGGAGGAAGAGAACGCAGACGTTTGTCCATCGAGAAGCTTTAATTGATGAGACGGAAGGAAGGAAAGGAGGAAGGAAAGGAGGAAGGAAGCAGGGAGGAAGAAGGAAGGAAATGTTCTGTTTGTTTAACACTACAGGATTAATGTGTTTACAGCTCAGACAGCTTTAGGTTTAACCCTCCTGATGTCCTCGAGTCAAGGAAGGAAGGGAGGAAAGGAGGGAGGGAGGAAGGAAAGAAGAACAGAGGAAAGAGAGAGGGAGGGAGGGAGGAAAGAAAGGAAGAAGGAAGGAAAGGAAGGAAGGGAGGAAGAAGGAAGGAAGGAAGGGAGGAAGGAAGCAGGGTTGAAGAAGGAAGGGAGGAAGGAGGGAGGAAGGAAGAAAGAAGGAAAGGACGAAAGAAAGAAGGAAGGTAGGAGGGAGGGAAAAAGGAAAAGAGGAAGGAAGCAAAGAAGAACACAGGAAAGAAAGAGAGGAGGGAGGGAGGACAGACGGAAAGAAGGAAGGAAGGAAGGAGAGGAAGGAAGGAGGGAGGAAGGGAGGAAGGAAGGGAGGAAGGAAGAAAGGAGGATGAAGGAAGGAAAGCAGGGAGGAGGGAGGAAGAAGGAAGGAAAGGAGGGAGGGAGGTAGGGAGGAAAGGAGGAAGGAAGGAAGCAGGTAGGAAGAAGGAAGGAAAGGAGGGAGGAAGGAAGCAGGGAGGAAGAAGGAAGGAAAGGAGGGAGGAAGGAAGCAGGGAGGAAGAGGGATGGAAAGGAGGGAGGAAGGAAGAAGGAAGGAAAGGACGAAAGAAAGAACGAAGGTAGGAGGGAGGGAAAAAGGAAAAGAGGAAGGAAGGAAAGAAGAACAGAGGAAAGAAGGTGAGGAGGGAGGGAGGACAGACGGAAAGAAGGAGGAAAGGAAGGAAAGAAGGGAGGAAGGAAAGGAAGAGGGAAGGAAGGAAAGGAGGAAGGGAGGAAGGAAGATGGAAGGAAAGGAAAGGAAGGTAGGACGAAGGAAAGAAGGAAGGACAGAGGAAAGAAGGAAGGACGGAGGGAGGGAGAAAGGATGGAAAGAAGAACAGAGGAAAGAAGGTGGGGGGAGGAAAGAAAGAGAGGAGGGAGGAAGAAAAGAAAGAAAGAGGGAGGGAGGGAGGGAGGAAGGAAGGACGGAAGAAAGGAAGAAAAGAGGATGGAGGAAGGAAGGAAGGAAAGAAGGAAGGGAGGAAAGAGAAAGGAAGGAAAGAAAGAGAGAAGGAGGGAGGACAGACGGAAAGAAGGAAGGAAGGGAGGAAGGAAGGAAGGAAGGAAGGAAGGAAGGAAGGAAGGAAGGAAAGAAGGAACAGTCAAAACACAGGGGGTCAGTTTGACGACAGGAAGGATTAAAAGAGCTCCACAGCTCAGGCATGTTGTCTCATAGCAACAACACGAGCCACAAGCAGGAATTCCTCCCAGGATCTGTTTAAAGCCTCAGGCCCTTTCAAAATAAAATACAAAAATAAAAAACAAGGTGGGCCGCAGAGACAAACAAACAAACAGGAGATGAGAAGAAGGAGAGAGACAGAAGATAGAAGCAGGTTTTTTTTTTATTGTGAGGGAAAAAAGTGCCGCCTGCAGGGATTTTTTTTTTTTTTTTTAAAGGGAAAAGGATCCTGTTTCCATAACAACGGACTCACGATTCACGTTGCACATGTTAGGACATCATCATCAGCCCCTTAGCATCAGGGCTGAGACTGATGCTATGAATCTGTTCCTTAACCCTCGTGTCCTTCTTTCCTTCCTTCCTTCCTGCCTTTCCTTCCTACCTTCCTACCTTCCTTCCTTCCTTCCTTCTTTCCTCTGTCCTTCTTTCCTTCCTTCCTCCCTCCGACCTTCCTCTTTTCCTTCTTTTCTTTCCTCCCTCCCTCCTTTCCTTCCTTCCTTCCTCCTTTCCTTCCATCTTTCTCCCTTCCATCTTCCTTCTTCCCTTCCTTCCTTCCTTCCTCTTTTCCTTCTTTTCTTTCCTCCCTCCTTCCTTTCCTTTCCTTCCTTCCTTCCTTCCTTCCATCCATACTTCCCTCCTTCCTTCCTCCTTTCCTTCCATCTTCTTCCCTTCCATCCTTCCATCCATACTTCCTTCCTTCCTTCTTCCTCTCTTCCATCATTCCTTCCTTCTTTCCTTCTTTCTTCCTGCCTTCCATTCTTCCTTCCTCCTTTCCTTCTTTCTTCCCTCCTTCCTCTCTTACTTCATTCCTTCCTTCCTTCCTTCTTTCTTGCTCCCTTCCATTCTTCCTCCCTCCCTCCCTTCCATTCTTCCTCCCTCCCTTCCTTCCTTCCTTCCTTCCTCCCTTCCTTCCTTCCTTGACTCGAGGACAACAGGAGGGTTAAATAAAATAATGTAATAGTAATGATGTGTGGAGGGAAAAAAAAAACACACTTTATTTTGAAATCTAAGGTGTCGTTCAAATATTACCCATGAGCCTCGGAGCCAGAAACACGGGTCATTCATTTCATGCATAGATAATATGAAGTGACTGAGAGTTGGTTCATGTCCGAGCCTCCTTCTTTCCTTCTTTCTTCCTCCCTTCAGTTCTTCCTTCCTCCTTTCCTTCCTTCTTTCTTCCTCCTTTCCTTCCTTCTTCCTTCCTCCTTTCCTTCCTTCTTCCTTCCTCTCTTCCTTCCTTCTTCCTCTCTACCATCCTTCCTTCCTTCCTTCCTTACTTCTTTCTCCCTTCCTTCCTGCCTTCTTTACTCCTTTCCTTCTTCCTTCCTTCCTTACTCCTTTTTTTATTCTCTCTGTTATTCTCTGAGGAAATTATCTTCTTTGATCTTCATATTTTCTTCATATTCACATTTATGTATTATTCTGTAAATCAACTTCAAACCTTCTTAAATCCAGCTGTTAATAATTTTTCACTCTTCTTAGTTTTAGTTACAAAGCGGTGGATCAGTTTTTACCATCTGCTCTGGAGCATTTTTTGGCATTTGAACTGAGTTTTTTTTGGTCTAATTAGATTGTGACTGTGTCCCAGATATTAAATCTCTGTTGGCAAACAAGCTGCTGGTCTGTGAGCTGATGGATTTATTCCAATATATCCACCATATGAGAGGACTCAGACAGCGAGTCCATGTGGGCCCCCATATGGGTTAAACGTGGGCTATGGTGGGTACGGAGTCGGCTTGGGCTTGAACTGGGCAGATGTTACTGACTGCAGGGTTTCAAATTAGCCCTCGGCACTCGCCAAATGTGTGTGAAAATTGGTTTTGGCGAATAAATAATTAGGCCACTATGTCTGCTTCACTATATAACTCTCATCTTTAAAGACAGTGTAAAGTGAATTCAGACATTTTCTTCTAAACACATTAAATAGGTCATAAATGTATTTCTAAAAAAGGTGTAAAAAGCATTTCAACCATTTAGATTTGAATTGTGGAGCTAGGCTTCACAAACTGTGTTTCAACATTTCTGTGTTCAGGATTTAGTGATTAGCATAAACCCGCCCCTGCTGCTGTAGAGGTATAAATACATTCAGCACACACTACTACTACTACAGTCTACAGTTAGCTAGTTAGCTGAGTTAGCCACCGAGCTAGCAGTTGAGTTAGCCACCAAGTTAGCAGCTGAGTTAGCCACCGAGTTAGCCGTCAAGTTAGCAGCCGAGTTAGCCGCAGAGCTAGCAGCTGAGTTAGCAGCAGAAAGCTCTCAGACGTAGCGTCCATGTTTCTGGTAGAGGTGGTGACTTTGATTGACAGGTGACACTTGTTAGGGGGCGGGGCTTCAGGGTTTGGCTGGCTAAAAGATCAACATATAAAGGGTTAAATGTGAGAAAGTAGCTTGTTCTATTAATTTGTAGGCTACAAAAATAAATAAAGAAAAAACAACAAACTAATATATGCATGAACCAGTTTTCCATGTTGTTTTTTTAAAATGAGTGAACTAGTTTAAACCTTCCTGTCATTCTCCCGGGTCAAATTGACCCCGTCTGTTTTGACTGTTTCTTCTTTCATCCCTCCCTCCTTCTCTCTTTCTTTCCTTCCTCTCTCTTTCCTCCCTTCCTTCGCCCCCCTTTCTTCCTTCCTTCCTTCCTTCCTTCCTTCCTTCCTTTCCTTCCTCCCTTCTTTTTCTCTGTCTTTCTTTCCTTCCTTCCTCCCTCCCTCCTTCTGTCCTTCAGCCTTCCTCCCTTCTTTCCTCCCCCCTGTCCTTCCTTTCCTCCCTCCTTCCCTCTTCTTAATTTTTTCCTTCATTCTTCCCCTCCTCCCCTCTTTACTGCCTTCCTTACTCCCTTCCATCCTTCCTTCCTTCCCTCTTTACTGCCTTCTTCCTTTCTTCCCTTCCTTCCTCCCTCCCTCCTTTCTTTCCTTCTTCTTTCCTTCCTTCCTTCCTCCTTTCCTTCCTTCTTCCTTCCTCCCCTCCCTCCCTTCCTTCCTTCCTTCCTCCCTCCCTCCCTTCCTTCCTTCCTTCCTTGACGTGAGGACAACAGGAGGGTTAACTGATTCTTTTTTCCTGCATCTGCTGCAAAGCATCCAAACGTTGCTGCTGCCAGACGACGAAGCTTCGGCTCAGTTTACAGTGAAGCTCTGAACACTTCCTCATATTATTTCCACTGATGGAGAGGAAAGAGATGGAGAGGAAAGAGATGGAGAGGAAAGAGATGGAGAGGAAATGCTCAATAAGCTGCTGACAATGCCGTAGATCAGCCAGAATCACTTGATCAAACAGCAGTAAATGTTTAATGGATGGGTTTTGATAAGTGAGACATAGAGTGTGTACCTTGAGGGAATAATGAATAGCTGTTATTACTCCATCAGTCCAAACACTGGCTCACTTCACTCTAATGTAAGATATGTGGGTGTTTTTTCCATAGACTGTATAAAAGAAATGGACGTAACATCCATGACGTCACCCATTTGGTTTGTGGACTGCTGCTCGGAAGCCAATAGTTTCTAATCTGGGCAGCGCCATCTTGAACATTTCAGGTGCATGCTGGGAAAAATAAAAACACAGATTCTACTTATATGGGCATGAGGCGGGGCCATGGGCGGAGCGGGGAGGTTGCTATGGTTACGAGGGCTGGATCTCGAGGACATTGGTCAATCAACCTGTCAATCAGGACGTAGCCACGCCCTAATGCATACCCTGCTTTATCGTCACATATAAAATCAGGAGGCCAAAATGTCCCAAATGAACATCATACTGCATTGAAGAAGGCTTTAAACTAGCGATTGAGACCATAAACACATTTTGAAAACGTTTACTGAGGTTAGAAATCAAGTGAGAAGTTGGTGAATTCTCCATTGACTTGTATAGAGACGGTCGCCCCCTGGTGGCCTTTTGATAGTATGCAGCTCTAAGTTACTTCCTGGTTGGCCTCATTTCAGAGGACCAGAACTCCCCGCCTGGTTTTTTCAGGTGGTCACATGTTGGTTTATTCAAATCTATAAATCCTACGTCTCATAGTTAGAGAAGGAAAACTGTGCAGATGTGTAGTTTATCAGACATTCATACAAGAGATAAGAGTTTGATTTCTATAAAAGACAAACACATATTATTAGCTTTTTGTTAGCTCCCAGCCAGCTAGTCCATGTGGGTCAATTTGGGCTGCATGTGGGTTTGTCTGCAGTTTCCATGGCGACCCCACCACTGTTTGCCCATATAGGCTTCAAGAGGGTTCTGACTGGGTTTCGGTTTGGGCCCCAGTGGTTTGAGACCCATGTAGGCCCAGTAATATTGTCCAAATGGGATCAGAATGGACCGTACATGGGGCCCATTTAGCCAGCCCACCTGTGAAGCCCATAGCTGTGTCGCATTTGAAGGCCGGCTACATCACAACGATGCGCAAAGGCTGTCCCAATTTGAAGGCTCCTTCAAATGTGGAGCTGCTTCTCCTCTTCCTCTAGAACAAGGAAGATTAAAAATAAAATCAAAAATTGCTCTGGCTCAATGATTTTTTAAACTTTCTTTCTACTCTTTCACTTCCTTTTTGTTCTCTCTCTCTCTTACTTTCGCAGGCCTGGGATTCAGAAATCATGACGTGACGGTAAGGGGCGGGAACATCTGGTGACGCAACCAGGAAATCCTCCAAAAGGCTGGACCGTCACATTTAACAATAGTTGATGCTTCCTTCAGAGGTTCCTCAGAAGGAGTCGCCTTTGAAGGGTCCTACGAAGGATGCAGCTCATGTTTCTGAAATAATATGGGGCCCATACAGTTTGCCCTGTTTATGCCCATGCCTACAGTCAGCTCAAGTGGGATTCACATGTGGGACCTGCAAAATATCCCATGCCCACTCAGCACCCATGTAGCCCACATTTAACCCATGCTGGGCCCACATGCACATGCTGCCTAGGCTGTGAACTTAAATATTCCCTACTACTATAAATATAGTGCTTGAAATGCTGGATGTCGTACTGCAAGTTAAACAAACCACTGAACTAAGTCTGTTCATGGTTTGCAGAATACATCAATTGAAATAGTTGAATTGAAGAGTTTAAGGTGCAGGATCACTCTCCTCTTCCCCCTGCTCTCTCTTACTTCCTGTTTCTCCTTTTCTAATCATTCGTAAATCAGTTTTAAATAAAGTTGTCACATAAAACACATCTGGTCCTCTCTCATAAATATTCCAGTCAGGCCATATGGTCGGACAGCTCCAGCTCAGCATGGGAGTAACACTTTAAAAAGCATTTTAACTTTGGAAGATGCTCACTTGATTTGGTAACTTCAAACTGCTGAAGCTTCATGTCTTCTTAAAGGCAAATGAAGGATCAGAAGCCACAGATACAAATACTTAACCTTCCTGTCGTCCTCCCGGGTCAAGTTGACCCCGACTGTTTTGACTGTTCCTTCTTTCCTCCCTTCCTTCCTTCCTTCTGTCCTTCCTCCCATCCTCTTCTCCTTTCTCCCTCCCTCCCTCCTACCTTCCTCCCTTCCTTCTTTCCTGCCTTCCTTCATTTCCTTCCTCCCTTCCTCCCTCCTTTCCTTCTTCCTCCCTTCCTTCCTTGACTCGAGGACAGGAAGGGATGAAGATTTATCAGAGAGGAGACCAGCTGACATGATCTTTGTGGGCATTTCAATCAATCTGTGTCTGTTTGGGACTGCTGGATGAATCCCTCCCTCGCTCCATCACTCCCTCCCTCCCTCCCTCGCTCCGTCCCTCCATCACACCCCAACTCAACATGACTGTACTTGTCTTGGTCTCTTCTCCATCTGATCAAACTACAGACTCATGAGACTCATGTGTTTGTATGTTACATTTGTTTTTTCCATCTGACTGAAAGAGTGATTTCATTTCTTTATCTGTAACTGTGAAGAAGAGACAGAGCAGTATACGAAGTTCCCACACTCAGCCACAGACTGTAGAAAAAACATGATGTAGTGTGAATTACATCCCATCATTCTTTCAAACTCTGATAGAAGAGTATAATGAAAATCATTATAATTATTAAATTTATATTATTGGAGTCTCCCTCCTACCTTCCTTCCTTTCTTCTTCCCTTTCCTCCTTCTTCCTGCCTTCCTTCCTTCCTTCCTTCCTTCCTTCCTTCTTCCTTCCTTCCCTTCCTCCCTCCCACCTTCCTTCCTTCATCCATCCTTCCTTCCTCCCTCCCTCCTTCCCTTCCTTTTTCCTACCTTCTTTCCTTTCTCCATTCCTTCCTCCCTCCCTCCCTCCCTTCCTCCCTCCTACCTTTCCTTCCCCCCTTCCTTCCCCCTTCATCCCTCCTTTCCTTCCCTCCTTCCTTCTTCCTACCTTTCCTTCCCCCCTTCCTTCCCCCCTTCCTCCCTTCCTTCCTTGACTCAAGGACAACAGGAGGGTTACTGTTATGTGTGTTATTAAAAAAAAGAGATTAAGCCCAGATACTTAAGTCTCTCTCCTCTCGGTCTTATTATTATAACAACGATGAACATTTCAAAGAACTTTTTATAACTATTCTCAGAGATTACATCTTTAAGGTATCGATCAAATCAAATCGATACCAAGCAGTATGGAAACATCTCTCATCAAACGATACCTGCAATCGATCCTTTTTGCACCCAGAGATCCATTTGTATGAACTTGCTCAGAGTCATCAATCAATGCAAGCGTTAAATATTAATCATGTGAAGACTTTCTAAATGCATCTGTGTTCAAATCTAATCAATTAGATGTACTCAGTCGGTATCAGCGTCTCTTTAAAGCACACACACACACACACACACACACACACACACACACACACACACACACACACACACACACACACACACACACACACACACACACACACACACACACACACACAAAGCAAGCTCCCTGTTTTCTGTCCTTCTTTCCTTCCTCCGTGCCTCCTTTCCTTCTTTCCTCCCCATTACCTTCCTTCTATCCTTACTTCCTCCCTTCCTCCCCATTTCAAGCTCCCTGTTTTCTGTCCTTCTTTCCTTCCCTCCTTCCTTCCTTCCTCCGTGCCTCCTTTCCTTCTTTCCTCCCCATTACCTTCCTTCTATCCTTACTTCCTCCCTTCCTCCCCATTTCAAGCTCCCTGTTTTCTGTCCTTCTTTCCTTCCCTCCTTCCTTCCTTCCTCCGTGCCTCCTTTCCTTCTTTCCTCCCCATTACCTTCCTTCTATCCTTACTTCCTCCCTTCCTCCCCATTTCAAGCTCCCTGTTTTCTGTCCTTCTTTCCTTCCCTCCTTCCTTCCTTGCCTCCTTTCTTTCTTTCCATCCCATTACCTTCCTTCTATCCTTACTTCCTTCCTCCCTGTTTCAAACTCCCTGTTTTCTGTCCTTCTTTCCTTCCCTCCTTCCTGCCTTCCTTCCCTCATTCCTGCCTTCCTTCCTTCTTTCCTGCCTCCTCTCTTTCTTTCCTCCCCGTTACCTTCCCACACACACACACACACACACACACACACACACACACACACACACACACACACACACACACACACACACACACACACACACACACACACACACACACACACACACACACACACACACACACACACACACACAATTCTTCTCACAACATTGTTTAGATCATGATGTATGACTCCTCTGCCCACGGTCGTCCATCTGTGTGTCATCGATGATGTCACTCGTAGGCATGTCACATGATCAAGTGTTTGTTACTTCAGCTCTGAAATCCCAGTTTGGCCAGAAGGGATGAAGCCAAGGTTGGTTCCTTCCTTCCTTCCTTCCTTCCTTTCCTTTCCTTCCTTCCTCCCTCCTTCCTTCCTTCCTCCCTCCCTCCTTTGCTTTCCTTCCCTTCCCTCCTTCCTTCCTTCCTTCTTTCATCCATCCTTTCTTCCTCCCTTCAGTCTTTCTTTCCTTTCCTGTCCTTCCTTCCTCCCTCCTTCCCTTCCTTCTTCCTCCCTTCCTTCCTTCTTCCTCCCTTCCTTCTTTCCTTTCCTTTCCTCCCTTCCTTCTTTCCTTTCTCCCTTCCTTCCTTTCTCCCCCACCCCTCCCTCCCTCCTTCTCTCTTTCTTTCTTTTCTTCCTCTTTCTTTCCTGCCTTCCTTCATCCCCCTTTCTTCCTGTATTCCTCCCTCCTTCTCTCTTTCTTTCCTCCCCCCTACCTACCTTCCTCCCTTTCCTTTCCTCTGTACTTCCTCCCTCCCTCCTTCCTTCATTCCTTCTTTCCTCTGTCCTTCATTCCTTCCTCCCTTCCTTGTTTCCTTTCCTCCCTTCTTTCATTCCTTCTTTCTTCCCTCCCTTCCTTCCTCTTGTCCTTCTTTCCTTCCTCCCTCCTTTCCTTTTCTCCCTTCCTTCCTCCCTCCTTTCCATCCTTCTTCTCCCCTCCCTCCTGTTCTTCCTTTCCCCTTCTTTCCTTCCTTGACTCGAGGACAACAGGAGGATTAATACTCTCTCATCTGTGAGTATTTCTTAAAACCAAAATAACCAAATATAACAAAGAAAAAAAACAAACCTCATTAATTCATCATTTCTTCCCCTTTTTCTTTATTTTCTTCTCTCTCTCTCAGCTTCTTCACAGTTACAGTTACTCCACTTCCTGAACCCACTCCTTACCTTCCAGATGAAATATGAGTCCATCTCTGCTAATTGCCCATAATCTATCACCTTAATACCGAGTCCAGCAGAGACTCACATTCTTTAAGTCTTTGGGATAATTGGACATTTTTAAATTCAAGGCACTCTGCTGACGCTCTGACCTGCACTGACTCTGTGATTACTCTTTAATGCTTTCAAGCTCTTCAAAGCCTCCGAGAGCCAGCGTGATGATTCACCTGTAGAGTCCTACAGTAACTACTGGAGGATTCATAAAGCTGATTATACATAATGTACAATAATCTGTGTTGATATGAAGTGGTAACACACATAATTAGATGAGATTTAAGGGCCATGCTTTCATTTAACCCTCCTGGTGTCCTCAAGTGAAGGAAGGAAGGGACGGAAAGAGGGAGGGAGGGGAGGGAGGGAGGAAGGAAAGGAAAGGAAAGGAAAGGAAGGCACTCTGCTGACTCTGTGATTACTCTTTAATGCTTTTAAGCTCTTCAAAGCCTCCGAGAGCCAGCGTGATGATTCACCTGTAGAGTCCTACAGTAACTACTGGAGGATTCATAAAGCTGATTATACATAATGTACAATAATCTGTGTTGATATGAAGTGGTATGAAAACACACATGATTAGATGAGATTTAAGGGCCATGCTTTCATTTAACCCTCCTGGTGTCCTCAAGTGAAGGAAGGAAGGAAGGGAGGAAGGGAGGAAGGAAAGGAGGAAGGGAGGAAGGGAGGAAGAAGGAAGGAAAGGAGGAAGAAGGAAAGGAGGGAGGGAAGGAGGAAGAAGGAAGGAAAGGAGCAAGAAGGCAGGAAAGGAGGGAGGAAGGAAGGACGGACGGATGAAAGAAGGAGTGAGGGAGGAAAGAAGAAAGGGAGGAAGAAGGAAGGAAAGACAGGTGGGAGGGAGGAAGGAAAGAGGGAGGTAGGAGGGAAGGAGGAAGGAAAGGAAGAAAGGGAGGAGGGAGGGAGGAAAGAAGGACGGAAAGAAAAAGGACGGAAAGGAGGGAGGAAGGAAGGAGGGAAGGGAAGGAAAGGAGGGAGGGAGGAAGAAGGAAGGGAGGAAGAAGGAAGGAAAAGAGGGAGGGAGGAAGGAAGGGAGAAAGGAAGGAAAGGAGGAAAAAGGAAGGAAAAGAGGGAGGGAGGAAGGAAGGGAGGAAGGAAGGAAATGAAGGAGGAAGGAGGGAGGAAGGAGGGAGGAAGGAAGGAAAGGAGGGAGGAAGGAAAGGAAGGAAGGAAGGCACTCTGCTGATGCTCTGACCTGCACTGACTCTGTGATTATTCTTTAATGCTTTCAAGCTCTTCAAAGCCTCCGAGAGCCAGCGTGATGATTCACCTGTAGAGTCCTACAGTAACTACTGGAGGATTCATAAAGCTGATTATACATAATGTACAATAATCTGTATTTATATGAAGTGGTATGAAAACATAATTAGATTTAACACTCCTGTTGTCCTCCAGTGAAGGAAGAAGGAAGGAAAGGAGGTAGAAGGAAGGAAAGGAGGGAGGAAGGAAGAAGGAAGGAAGAAGGGAGAAAGGAAGAAGGAAGGAAGGGAGGAAGAAGGAAGGAAGGATGGACGAAAAAGCAAGGAAGGAAGGAAGGAAGGTCCTGTCCTTCCTTCCTAGCTCCCTTTTTTCCTACTGGCCGTCCTTCCTTCCTTCTTCCTAACTCCCTCTCCCTTCCTTCCCTCCTTCCTTCCTCCCTCCTTTCCTTCCTTCTGTCCTTCCTCCCTTTCATCTGTCTGTCCTTCCTGCCTACATTCATTTTTTCCCTTTCTTCCTCCCTTTCTTCCTTCTGTCCTTCCTTCCTTCCTTCCTTCCATCTTTTTTCCTCCCTGTCATCCTTCTGTCCTTCCTTCCATCCTTCCTTCTGTCTGTCTGTCTGTCCTTCCTTCCTTCCTTCTTTCTGTCTGTCTTTCTTGCCTTCACTTCTTATTTCCTCCCTTCCTTCCTTCCTTCCTTCCTTCCTTGGCCCACATCAGATCAAGTTGGTCTGTATGTGACCCTCTGACTTAAACATTAAAATATGCCTAGCAACAGCGTTCGTTAGCAACAGCGTTCGTTAGCAACAGCGTTCATTTAGCAGCAGCGTTGGTTTAGCGTGTGATCCTTGAAACTATATCATCACCAGCTTCTTCTTCTTGTCCTGTAAATATAACTTAAGGAAGTAATATCATCACTGAATAAAACCTTTCCTGAGGTCCTTGACTTCATGATCTGCTCGACTCCCACTGCTGACTCATGAAGGTCTGCTATTATATATATTACTATTATGAGTATGTGTATTTAATAAAGGCCTGGAAGGTGGGAGTAACTCTTACATACTGTTCATATTTTACATCCGGGGTGTCAAACATGAGGCCCGTGGGCCAGAACTGGGCCGCCAAGGGGTCCAATCCGGCCCGCTGTCCTTCCTGTCTCCATTCTTCCTTACTTCCTGTCTTTTTTCCTCATTTCCTGTCTCTTTTCATTCCTTCCTTCCATATTTCTGTCCTGTCTTCTTTTCCTTCTTTTCTTCCATCTGTCCTTCCTTACTTCCTTCCATCTGTCCTTCCTTACTTCCTTCCATCTGTCCTTCCCTTACTTCCTTCCATCTGTCCTTCCTGTCTTCTTTTCCTTCTTTTCTTCCATCTGTCCTTTTTCCTTACTTCCTGTCTTTTTTCCTCATTTCCTGTCTCTTTTCATTCCATCCTTCCATATTTCCATCCTGTCTTCTTTTCCTACTTCCTTCCTTCTATCTTATTAAAACTATTAACTATTCAATTCACTAAAACACATGGACATAGATACGGAGATCATCTGATCCAGAACAGCCCTCAATGGACAAACAGTTGTAGCACCTTTAGGAAAAGTCATCAAATTTCAAAATAAAAGACATTTGTAGTGTTTTTACAAGCTGTTAAATTTGACCAGAGCAGTATGTAAAGGGTAAAAGCTCTAAGAAGTAAAAGCGAGCGTGCCAACAATGAGATAAGGATCATTTCATTGATTAACAGCCACACCTGGATCTCTATCAGCTGGGGTATTTGGATGGCGTTATTGCACAAAGCAGTAGAAGAAGAGAAGAAGAGAAGAAGAGAAGAAGAGAAGAAGAGAAGAAGAGCTGGAGCAGGAAGTCTGTGCAAGCAACAATGTGTCTACCTCTACATACATTTTTCTTTCTGCTGGTAAAGTTAACCTCTACACTAGATGTGAGCTTTTAACCCTTAAACAGACAACGTGCACCACGAGATACAGACTCTTTAACCTTTGTGTTGTCCTCCCGGGTCCTTCCTCTGTCCTTCCTTCCTTCCTTCCTTCCTTCCTTCCTTCCTTCCTTCCTTCCTTCCTCAGATCTAAGTTCAGCTGTTAGGGTAAATGTTCCCTCCTTCTGTCCTTTCTTCCTTCCTTCATCTGTCCTTCCTTCCTTCCTTCCTCCCTCCTTTCCTTCCTTCTTCCTCCCTTCCTTCCCTTTCTCCCTCCTTTCCTTCCTTCTTCCCTCCTTTCCTTCCTACCTTCCTTCCTTCCTCCCTCCTTCCTTTCCTTCCTTCTTCCTCCCTTCCTTCCCTTCCTCCCTCCTTCCTTTCCTTCCTTCTTCCTCCCTTGCTTCCCTTCCTCCCTCCTTTCCTTCCTTCTTCCCTCCTTTCCTTCCTTCCTTCTTTCCTTCACTCCTTCCTTACTTGAGGTGCAAATGACATAACGAGTAAGGTCTGTTTAAGGGTTAAAAGGATTTTCTCGATAGTGTTATGTTGTTAACGAAACCTGTCAGAGCCTCCAATAAACCTCTGAACCTGCGTGAAGCAAAGCGTCTGAGCGTCTAACACAATCACAGATAGAGACACATCCTCTTCCTCCGAAGAGGACGGAAAGGAAAGGAGGAAGGAAGGGAGGAAGAAGGAAGGGAAAGGAGGAAGGGAGGAAGGAGGTAAGGAAGGAGGTAAGGAAGGAAGGAAAGAAAGGAGGGTGGAATGAAGGAAGGATGGAAGGATGGAGGGAGGAAAGAAGGACAGATGGAAGGAAGAAAAAGGAGGGAGGGAGGAAGGAGGTAAGGAAGGAAAGAAAGGAGGGTGGAAAGGAGGGTGGAATGAAGGAAAGAAGGAAGGGAGGAAGGAAGAAAGGAAGGACAGATGGAAGGAAGGAACGGAGACAGGAAAAAGGAAGGAAGGAACAGAGAAAGGAAGGAAGAAAGGAAGGAAGGAAGGAAGGAGTGAAGGAAAGAAACCTTGATTGATGTCTCAGAGAGCAGAGAGAGTGTCCTATTTAACCTCAGACATGAAATTATAACATAGACATAATGATGGAAATGTCTCTTTATGGTAGTTTAGAGTCTCTTTAGTCTCTCCATCTCTATGTTACCACGGTAACTAACTCGTAAAGTTAACCTCTACACTCGATATGAGCGTTCAAAGGGATTTTTTAACCTGTCAGAGTCTCCAATAAACCTCTGAACCTGCGTGAAACAAAGCGTCTGAGCGTCTAACACGATCACAGATAGAGACAGATCCTCTTCCTCCGAAGGGTTGAAGGCTAACGAGAGCACTTCCTCCTTCAGTCACGGCGCTCGGCCATCAGCACTTTCAATACAACCCCACAACGGAGGCTGCTGCTGCCCTCTGACACCCATGATGAGGGCAAATTGTTCGAGGGCGGCCATCTTTACTGAGGGCAACCGCTGAGAGCTTGACACTGCTTAGCGGGAGATGACTCACTTCCTGTTTGTGTGTTATAGGAAGAGTGTGAAGTGTTAAGTGGCTGAAGTGTGAGTGCAGATGTCATGTGTGAAGATTAAATTATTCCTAGCGTGTGTGTGTGTGTGTGTGTGTGTGTGTGTGCGTGTGCGTGTGCGTGTGTGTGTGTGTGTGTGTGTGTGTGTGTGTCTACAGCATTCCTGATGGTGTGAGGATGAGAGAAGGTGGAACACAGAGAGTAATTATCTAGAGCTGAAGCATTGCAGCAAACATGGAGACAGCCTTGTAACACAAAAACAGTAGGAAGGACAGAAGGAAGAAAGGGAGGAGGAAAGGGAGGAAGGAAGGACAGATCGTAGGAAGGACAGAAAAAAGAAAGGGAGGAAGGAAATAAGGAAGCTAGGAAGGAAGGACAGATGGAAGGAAGGACAGAGGGATGAAAGGGAGGAAGGAAGGACAGATCGTAGGAAGGACAGATGGATTCCTACCTTTGATCCTCCCTTCCTTCCATCTGCCCTTCTTCTCTCCCTTCCTTCTCCCTTCCTTCCTTCCTTCCTTCCTTCCGTCTGCCCTTCCTACCTTTCATCCTCCCTTCCTTCTTTCCTTCCTTCTTTCTGTCCTTCCTACCTTCCTTCCTCCCTTCCCCCTGTCTTAAATTCCTTCCTTCCTTCCATCTTTCCATCCTGTCTTCTTTTCCTTCCTTCTTTCCTTCCATCTGCCTCCCCTTCCTTCCTTCCTTCCTTCTTGTCTTCTCTTCTCTTCCTTCCACCTGTCCTTGCTCGCTTCCTTCCTTCCTTCCTTCCTTCCTTCCTTCCTTCCTTCTCCTCCTTCTTTCCCTTCTGTCACCTTTCATGAATCCAGATGGTTGAAAAACTTAAAGGAGAATAATTTAAGGAAGAAAAGTGTTTTTAAAATCAGTGTCAAAGAGCCCCGCTGCTCTTCATCTGCACATCATAAAAAACTACAGATTCTTCTTAAAACATGTTCAATAACTCGTCTGTCCTTCCTACTTTTCTTCCCTTCCTTTCATCTGCCCTTCTTTCCTTCCTTCCTTCCTTCCTTCCATCTGCCCTTCTTCCCTTCCTACCTTCCTTCCATCTGTCCTTCCTACCTACCTTCCTTCCTTCCTTCTTTCCTTCCAACTGTCTTCCCTTCCTTCCTTCTTTTCCTTCCTTCTTGTCTTCTCTTCTCTTCCTTCCACCTCTCCTTCCTTCCTTCCTTCCTTCCTTCCTTCCTTCCTTCCTTCCTTCCTTCCATCTTTTCTTCCTGTATTCTCTTCCTTCTCCTCCTTCTTTTCCTTCCTTCCACCTGCCCTTCCTTCCTTCCTTCCTTCCTTTCTTTCCTTCCATCTGTCTTCCCTTCCTTCCTTCTTTTCCTCTCTTCCTCCCTCCTTCCTTCCTTCCTCCCTTCCTTCTTGTCTTCTCTTCTCTTCCTTCTACCTGTCCTTGCTCGCTTCCTTCTTTCATTCCTTCCTTCTTTCCTTCCATCTTTTCTCCCTTTTCTTCCTTCTCCTCCTTCTGTCACCTTTCATGAATCCAGATGGTTGAAAAACTTAAAGGAGAATAATTTAAGGAAGAAAAGTGTTTTTAAAATCAGTGTCAAAGAGCCCCGCTGCTCTTCATCTGCACATCATAAAAACTACAGATTCTGATGGTGTGAGGATGAGAGAAGGTGGAACACAGAGAGTAATTATCTAGAGCTGAAGCATTGCAGCAAATATGGAGACAGCCTTGTTGAGCTTCCAACCTTCTTTACTACAAACTACAAATCTTATTTATATCTGACATTCATCAAAACCAGAGAAAGATAACAAGGAGGGAGGAAGGAATGGAGGAAGGAATGGAGGAAGGAAAGGAAGGAAGGAAGGAAAAGGAGGGCAGATGGAAAGAAGGAACGTCTTCCTCCCTTCCTTCTTTCCTTCCTTCCATCTGCCCTCCTTTTCCTTCCTTCCTTCCTTCCTTCCATCCATCCTTCCATCTGCCCTTCTTCCTTTCTTCCTTTCTTCCTTCCTTCCTGCCTTTCTTCCTTCCTTCCTTCCTTCCTTTCTTCCTCCCTGTCTTCTTTTCCTTCCTTCCATCTGCCCTTCTTTTCCTTCCTTCCTTCTGTCCTTCCTACCTTTCTTCCTCCCTTCCCCTTGTCTTATATTCCTTCTTTCCTTCCACCTTTCCATCTGTCTCCCTTCTTTCCTTCGTTCCTTCCTCTTTTCCTCCCTCCCTTCCTTCGTTCCTTCCTTCTTTCTTGTCTTCTCTTCCTTCCACCTATCCTTGCTTCCTTCCTTCCTTCCTTCCTTCTCTTCCTTCCACCTGTCCATGCTCCCTTTCTCTTCCTTCTTCTCCTCCTTCTTTCCCTTCTGTCACCTTTCATGAATCCAGATGGTTGAAAAACTTAAAGGAGAATAATTTAAGGAAGAAAAGTGTTTTAAAATCAGTGTCAAAGAGCCAACATTTCAGTTTGACAAGCATTGCAGCAAACATGGAGACAGCCTTGTTGAGCTTCCAACCTTCTTTACTACAAACTACAAATCTTATTTATATCTGACATTCATCAAAACCAGAGATTACAAATTACCCATCTGTATAAAAGGGTCAGTAATAAATAAATAAGAGTTGGTAAGATGAGCAATTCAAAAATATGTTAAAAATAGTTTTAAAAGCAGAATCAGGTTTGTTAAAATGTACATTTAGTCCTTCTTCCTCCCTCCTTTGTTACTCCCTTTCCTCCTTCCTTCCTTCCTTCCTTCCTCCCTTCCTTCCTTCTTTTCTTTCCTCCCTGTCTTCTTTTCTTTCTTTCCTTCCTTCCTTCCTTCCTTCCTTCCAACTGCCCTTCTTTTCCTTCCTTCCACCTGCCCTTCTTCCTTCCTTCCTTCCTTCCTTCCTTCCTTCCGCCTGTCCTTCCTACCTTTCTTCCTCCCTTCCTTCCATCTGCCCTTCTTCCTTCCTTCTTTCCTGTCTTTTCTTTCCTCTCTCTTCTTTTCTTTCTTTCCTTCCTTCCTTCCAACTGCCCTTCTTTTCTTCCTTCCATCTGCCCTTCTTCCTTCCTTCCTTCCGTCTGTCCTTCCTACCTTTCTTCCTCCCTTCCTTCCATCTGCCCTCTTCCTTCCTTCCTTCCTTCCTTCCTTCCATCTGCCCTTCTTCCTTCCTTCCTTCTTCCCTTCCCTCCTTCCTTCCCTTCCTTCCATTTTTTCCATCCTGTCTTCTTTTCCTTCCTTCTTTCCTTCCATCTGTCTTCCCTTCCTTCCTTCTATCCTTCTTGTTGTCTCTTCTCTTCCTTCCACCTGTCCTTGCTCGCTTCCTTCCTTCCTTCTTCCTTCCTTCCTTCCTTCCTTCCTTCCTTCCTTCCTTCCATCTTTTCTCCCTTTTCTTCCTTCTTTCCCTTCTGTCACCTTTCATGAATCCAGATGGTTGAAAAACTTAAAGGAGAATAATTTAAGGAAGAAAAGTGTTTTTAAAATCAGTGTCAAAGAGCCCCGCTGCTCTTCATCTGCACATCATAAAAACTACAGATTCTTCTTAAAACATGTTCAATAACTCGTCAAAGTCTGACAACATTTCTAAAAACACCCACCATGTGTTTTGCTTCAAGATTACGGACGTAAAACATTGTAGACCAGGGGTGTCAAACATGCGGCTCGTGGGCCAGAACCGGCCAGCCAGGAGGTCCAATCCGGCCCACTTTCCTTCTTCCTCTTTTCCTTCCGTCTGTCTGTCCTTCCTACTTTTCTTCCCTTCCTTTCATCTGCCTTCTTTCCTTCCTTCCTTCCTTCCATCTGCCCTTCCTTCCTTCTTTCCTTCCATCTGTCCTTCCTTCCTTCCTTCCTTCCTTCTTTCCATCCTGTCTTCTTTTCCTTCCATATGTCTTCCCTTCCTTCCTTCTTGTCTTCTCTTCCTTCCACCTCTCCTTCCTTCCTTCCTCCTTCCTTCCTTCCATCTTTTCTTCCTGTATTCTCTTCCTTCTCCTCCTTCTTTTCCTTCCTTCCATCTGCCCTTCCTCCCTTCCTTCCTTTCTTTCCTTCCATCTATCTTCCCTTCCTTCCTTCTTTTCCTCTCTTCCTCCCTTCCTTCCTCCCTTCCTTCCTGTCTTGTCTTCTCTCCAGATGGTTGAAAAACTTAAAAGAGATTATTTTAAGGAAGAAAACTGTTTTTAAAATCAGTGTCCAAAGAGCCCCGCTGCTCTTCATCTGCACATCATAAAAACTACAGATTCTTCTTAAAAGATGTTCAACAACTCGTCAAAGTCTGACAACATTTCTAAAAACACCCACCATGTGCTGAAACAAGGAGGAGGCCGTCAATCATCTGTTCTGCATATTTGATGTGACGTCTGTCTCTGGAAAACAAACACTGAGCCTGAACCCTGAGAGAAACTACAGCAAAGTCTCACACACACACACACACACACACACACACACA
This sequence comes from Scomber colias, assembly GCA_021039105.1. NCBI lineage: Eukaryota > Metazoa > Chordata > Actinopteri > Scombriformes > Scombridae > Scomber > Scomber colias. The sequence goes on from JAJDFG010001742.1 coordinate 26,153, forward strand.
CACACACACACACACACACACACTCACACACACTAACACACACACACACACACACACACACACACACACACACACACACACACACACACATACACACATACACACATACACACTAACGCACTAACACACACACACACACACACACACACACACACACACACACACACACACACACACACACCTGGTTAAACATGATATACATGAGCAGACAGCAGCTGCCCACCAGGCTGAACCATGACCGCACACACACACACTAACTCACACAAACCCCCCGCGTGTCCACCTACGCTCCTCTCAATCAATCCACAGGGGAATAATGTACACACACACACACACACACACACACCACACACACACACACACACACGCACACACACACACACACTAACACACACACACACACACACACACACACACACACACACACACACAAGCAGAGTGGCATACATGACCGGACATTTGTCTGCCAGGCTTTCGATAAAAATATCACACACACACACAGAGACACACACACACACACACACACACACACAGAGACACACACACACACACACACACACACACACAAACATGTACACACACACACACACACACACACACACACATTTTGTTTGTTGCCACTTTCATGTCCTTTATTTCTCTGTGGGCCAATTTCTGACAAACCTAGTTTAGAGTGGAGGGGACATTTGACCTCACACACACACACACACACACACACACACACAACACACACACACACACACACATCTGACCTTAGTCCTGAGTTGGACCTGAGCTCATTTATCGCAGTAGAGCAATCATCAATGTTGGCAAAAGGAAGTCAAATAAAGCCTGATACTCTCCCAGCTACAGTAAGACATGATGTAATGTTTAATTTAAACCCATAAAAAGAAGCAATGCCGATCTGTGACCCTTCATCACACCTTGCATCTGTCTAAACATATAAATAGACTGAAATGTGTAAAAAGCATTTCAACCATTTAGATTTGAATTGTGGAGCTAGGCTTCACAAACTGTGTTTCAACATTTCTGTGTTCAGGATTTAGTGATTAGCATAAACCCGCCCCTGCTGCTGTAGAGGTAGAAATACATTCAGCACACACTACTACTACTACTACAGTCTACAGTTAGCCAGTTAGCTGAGTTTAGCCGCCGAGTTAGCCACCAAGTTAGCTGCCGAGCTAGCCTCTGAGTTAGCCGCCGAGCTAGCAGCCGAGTTAGCCGCCGAGCTAGCAGCCGAGTTAGCCGCCGAGCTAGCAGCCGAGTTAAGGCTGATTTATACTTCTGTGTACCTACGGCGTACCTACGCAGAGCTCTCTGCGTTGACGCAGACCTCTACGCCGTAACCTCATTTGTCTCAGTAGAGCAATCATCAATGTTGGCAAAAGAAAGTTAAAGCCTGATACTCTCCCAGCTACAGTAAGGCATGATGTAATGTTTAATTTAAACCCATAAAACAAAACTACGACGATCTGTGACCCTTCATCACACCTTGCATCTGTCTAGTTGACCTAAAAGATGATTTATTCTTTCAAGCACTGGTGTAGATGAATATTAACAAAGATGCATGATTAGATTTTTTTTTGTTCATGCATCATCTTCCAAACCTTCAGATTATTGTTGCAACTCTTTGCAAACCCCCAGATTGGAAACCACTGGTCGAAAAACAAAGTTTAAAATAGTGGGTAGAGCACCCGCCCCATGTGTTGAGGCTACAGTCCTCACTGCAGGCGACCCCGGTTCGAATCCCACGCCGAGCGGTCCTATCCTGCGTGTCATTGCCCCCCCCTCTCTGCCTCCCATTTCCTGTCTCTCCCTCCACTAACCTGTACAGAGGCGGTCCTGGCTAGTTTTGCGCCCTGGGCAGAACGACCATAAATGTATTAGTATTTATTTGGAAGCAGCAGTTTGTGTTGTGTGGCCTGGGATCATGATCATCACAAGTCAGTCTACCCCCCCGCCCCCCCCCCCCTCCTTGCTTTTCCTCTGAGAGTGAGACTCACTCACAACCAGCTCACAGCCTCTGCAGTCGCAAGTTGATCCCCCCC
>JAJDFG010001743.1:0-28167 GCA_021039105.1 Scomber colias
CCTCTCTGACTCCAGCCTCATATTCAACACATAGATATTACAGTGGTGTTAATCTTCTAATCTAACTCAAATAAGCAAAGAAGCATAAAAGATAATAATGTGTGGATTTCCAGTCTTATTGAATTTGTCCGTCACATAATGTTCTGTTAAAGGGTCAGCTGGATGTTCTGTGGCGGCCACACCAGTCGACCTCCAACAAGACGTTGTTGATTTGTTAGAAACAAGCCAAGACAATCAGAAATCCCCACTTGAATCTCTCTGAGTCTCATTTCTGTTCCCTTCCTCTCTCCTTTCTCTGTCGGCTTTACAAACCTCCAACTCTTCTTTACCTTCTCTTCTTTACTCTGCTGGTGCTGCTAGACGGGCTTTGAAAAGTCGAGTCTGCCTTGTTGATCAGATAGCCCTATAACTAATGAAAAGCGTCATGAAAGTGACAGCAAGATTAATGAAGTATCCCAGGCTGCACTCGCACGTAGCGCACTGGGGCTTTTCCTGCAGGGCTGCCGCCACTGCTTAAAATGCTATTTATGGTGACAAATAATGCCCCATTCTGCCACCGACACCTGCAAGTCAAGGTTAAAAAACACATTCGCCACAGCCGGGCGCTCGGCGGAGGACGACAGGATGGGGGGAACCGGGATAAAGGAATGGGGAGATTTGCAGAGAGGGGAGGAGGACAAAGATGAAGGAGTAGTAGAAAGGGGAGAGCTGCCATTTCAGATATAGAATAAACTTATTTACTGGAATGAGGCTCTGTGGGGGGGGTTCGAGGAGGAGGAGGAGGAGGAGGCGGGGGAGGAGGCGCGGGGGGGGGTGGACAGGGGAGAATGGGAATTCAAGATTAATTGAAAACATCTGTGCCGTGCAAAATGGCCACAACAGAGGAGCATGAAGGAGATGATAGCAGAGAGGATTTACACACAGCGCTCGAGAAACATTTATTGTAATTTGAGTTTGCATTGTTTATTTATTTCACTCTCCAGGCGACAGCTGATGATGTCACCTAACTGACTGGCTGCCTAGCTAGATATCTCAATGTTCAGTGTGTGTGTGTGTGTGTGTGTGTGCAGGCAGACATCGCTTTTGATCAAGAAAGCGTCTCATTTGCAGTCGATAGCGCCGGCCGTGAGCTCAGGATCGGTCAATTCTGTCTGACCTTCAGCAGCGACATTACAGTTGGCCAATCAGACAGAGTGTGTGTGTGTGTGTGTGTGTGTGTGTGTGTGTGTGTGTGTGCGCTGGGGGTGAGTAGAGCCAAAAAAAAAAAAAAAATCCCCGGCGGGAGGTTAAGCACGTGTGGGAATAGCGACACAGCCACATACCATGTGACAGAGATGAACACACTCACACACACACACACAGACACACACACACACAGACACACACACACCACACAGACACACACACAACAGACACACACTCACACACACACACACACACAATCCCGCTCAGACCCTCGGGATGGTTTGAACTCCTGTCATCAACGCTGTGCAAACACGACACATCTGCACAGAAACATCACTGCAAATATGTGCACAGGTATGTTTCTTGTGTATGTATTGTATGTATACTCCACGTCTGGACTAACACACGCCCATATGTGCACAAATTAAAAAAATGACAGTTGTTGTTGTTTGCATCTGTCAGCGTGCTCTTACTCTACAGCAGAGGTGTCAAACTCATTTTCATTCAAGGGCCACATACTAGGAGGAGGAAGAGAAGACAGGAATGAAAGACGAGAAAGAAGGAAGGAAGGAAGGAAGGAAGAAAGAGGACTTGAAAGAAGGAAGGAAGGAAGGACAGATATAAGGAAGGAAGAAAGAGGACTTGAAAGAAGGAAGGAAGGACAGATATAAGGAAGAAAGAGGACTTGAAAGAAGGAAGGAAGGAAGGAAGGACAGATATAAGGAAGGAAGAAAGAGGACTTGAAAGAAGGAAGGAAGGAAGGACAGATATAAGGAAGGAAGGAAGAAAGAGGACTTGAAAGAAGGAAGGAAGGAAGGACAGATATAAGGAAAGAAGGAAGGAAAAAAGAAGATAGGAAAGGAAGGAACAGAATTTGCAAGGAAGGGAGAGAAAAAAAAGGAAAGTGGGCCGAATTGGACCCCTCAGCGGGCCGGATCTGGCCCACGGGCCGCATGTTTGACACCCCTGCACTACAGCAACATCAAAACCTTTTGTTAATATTTGTTTTATTAACCGGATCCAGATATGACATGTTAATTAATACCAGATATACACACACGGCCTTTGATTCTGCATTGGTGGACTTGGAGATCTGTGTTGCAGCCTTCCCAGTTGTTGTCAGCTAGGGGGAGGGGGGGGGGGGGGGGTGGGAAGAGAAAAAATAGAGAGGAAGAAACAGCAGATTGTGTGGACAGAGCAGACAAATCCATTTATTACAATAACATAAATATGACATCAGGTGGGAAGCAGCTATGATGATGATGTGCTATATACCATCAGCCCCGGCTCTAATCTTGTGCCAGTTATGTAATCACCATATTTTAGCACACTGATAATTACATTTGAGCCACAAGAAACCTGGCGTGATGTTTGAAAGCACTTAATGTTGTTTGGAAGATATTTCTCATCAGCAGAAGGCGATGACGGCGACGACACGTGAAAACGGTCGCAGGCGTTATGAATTATGAAAGCTGATCAGATGTATAGTTGGAGCGGCTCCGTTTCAGTCGGATCTAGGCATGGGATGATAACCGTGTTCAAGGTATACCACGATATAAAAAGCCACGATAACCGAAACCGACAAATTTTCTGTCATACCGTTCCTGAGGTATGAGCTGTTTTTAGTCTGGTCAAAGACAGGAAGTGCTGGTCCTTCTTTTCCGTCCTCCCTTCCTTCTTTCCTTTCCTTCCTTCTTCCTCCCTTCCATACTTCCTTCTTTTCTTCCATCCTTCCTCCCTCCCTCCCTCCCTCCCTCCCTTCCTTCCTTCTCTCCTTGACTCGAGGACAACAGGAGTACGAGCTTAATCTCTGTTTAGGAAAAGGAAGTGACCCTCACTTTTTAGTCTGGTTAAAGACAGGAAGTGCTAGTCAAAGACAGGAAGTGCTGGTCAAAGACAGGAAGTGCTGGTCAAAGACAGGAAGTGCTGGTCAGAAATCCCTCAGGTGGTGCAGCTGCAGCGTAGAGTATCACGACCCCTCACACTGTCATTACAGATTCAGGTTAAATTAACATGTCTGTCTTTATTTTTCTTCCTTTTAGGAACATTTTAGAGCTATTGCGCAATACCACCATACCATGAAACCATGATATTTTTGCTTATGGTTACAATACCGCCAGAATCTCATACCGGCCCATGCCTAGTCGGATCATATAAAATCATATAGGTGTGTGATATGTTTCAGATCCAGACGCTGCCAGTGTCATCCTCATAAAGACTGACATGGGTGACCGTCTGCGTCATTTGCTTGTCGCCCGAGGGAGACATAGCGGTCCATAAATAGAATATAGGACAGGTTTGTGGTCATGGGCGATTTTAGACAGGGGCCAGGGTGGGCCAGGGCCCCTGTAGAATTGGTCCTGCCCCCCCCCCCCCCCTATGGCCCCTGTGCCGAGCAGCCAATGATATAAAAAATAATTACGAAATAGGTAAGTTGATTAACCCATTGATGCAAAATACTGTGTAGTTCATCATTGACCCTCGCACCAGGAGCTGCATGATGTAGCTTTAGACTCATGAAATTCAACATTTTTTTTTTTTTTAATGAAGAAAGTTGGTATGTTAGAGCTGAATGAATATGTTCTAATGCAAGATGAGGTTTTCAGCTTTTAATTCAATTAATGACATGCTTTGTATGTGCTTCAGATGCTGAAGCAGGTGTGTTTGCAGGTATTTTAGGAACACTGGGTTTAGAAAAAGGCCGATATTTGGCAAAAGTAGGTCGAAGAATATAAAGGTACATGGGCCCCCCCTCAAAACATGTTGGCCCCTCTCTGGCCCCCCTGGTAATTGTGGTGTCCTGATCTCTACAATATTAAATCAAAGAGAAACACAGCACACACAAACCTCAAGTTAGATTTGTTTTGGAAAGTTCACTCCCCCACAACTCTCCAGGATCTCACTCAAACTCTGCTCACTTTTTTCTTTCTTTCTTTCTTTTTTCTTTTTTTTTTGGGGGGCGTTTTCATTTTCATTTGAAGTGCTCGGTTGCTGTTTATGTTTGTTTTGGTAAAAGAACACATACGATTATTCTTCTTACGTGATACCGCCAAGTTGTTACTGACCAGTCGTTAAAGTCTAATAAGGTTAATGCTCCTTCCTGCTTGTCAAAGGCTATAAAATTGGAACCAGTTGGTGGAAACAGTCTTTATGTGTGTGGTCTTTGCGGTCTCTGCAGGTCTTTGAGGTTTGCCCTTAAGCTTAAATGGTTCCTTTTAGGAAGGAATGGGTGAAAAAAATATCACGGGAAAGTCAATCTGTAGATCTGTGGGGTGTGTGTGTGTGTGTGTATGATAAGAGAGAGGTGTGTGTGTGTGTGTGTGTGTGTGTGTGTGTGTGTCTTTGTCTGCACACATATAAGCAGACAAAAACAGACAGACATACTCATACATGACGTGTGAGAGTATTTTAAGAATCTTCTAGTTTGGGCATATTTTATTATTTAACAGTGTGGCTGCTTATCTGTTTCTCTAAGTCCTGTGTGTGTGTGTGCGTGTGCGTGTGCGTGTGCGTGCATGTGTGTGTCTGCATGGTTTAGAGCAGCCAGTTGTTTTCATGTGTGCATCTGCATCTATGAGTTTGTGTAGTATACGTGCAGTTTTGTGCCAGTGTTAGGATCCTGTGTGTGTGTGTGTGTAGACCACAGATAGAGGGGAGCAGCAGTGTCTCATGGCTGCAGCAGCAGCCTGATATCAGCTCCTGTAGAGTCTGATTACAACCAGCCAGAGAGGGAAAAACAGAAATGAGAGAGAGAGAGAGAGAGAGAGAGAGAGGAGAGAGAGAGAGACAGACAGAGTGAGATAGAGAGAGAGAGAGAGACAGAGAGAGAGAGAGAGAGAGAGAGAGAGAGAGACAGACAGAGTGAGAGACAGACAGAGTGAGAGTGAGAGTGAGAGTGAGAGTGAGAGTGAGAGTGAGAGAGAGAGAGAGAGAGAGAGAGAGAGAGAGAGAGAGAGAGAGAGAGAGAGAGAAGCAAGTGACAGAGGGAACATATGTGAGAGCATCAGAGAGATAACAAAGGGCAAAAAAAAGGAGGTGTAAAAGAAGGAGAGAAAAACACAAAAAAAGGCAATCAATCAGTGCACTTATGCACTTAAGTAACTGGGTTACAGCTGGCTTTCTGCAGTAATCTGATTTCTTTAATGTCATTTAAACCTGAAATCTGGTTTCTATAATCAGGGTAGCGATAATCGAAACCCAACTGTATACATGTGCAGGATGAAGATTTGAACCAGAGCAGCGGGATTAAAGCAAATATAACAACACACAGCAGGACTAGTGTTCAAAATCATGTCATCTAAAGTCTGACTGTGTGGGAACGTGGACATTTGATTCGTTCAGGTGTTCATAAAAGCCAGGGTTTCCCACAGCACTTTACAGCTAAGGCGGCCGCCTAAGCAACACACGCCTGCCGCCTTAACTAACGTCTTCAAAAAATATAAATCAATAAATAAATAAATAAATAAATAAATCCAACCAACGTCTGCAGCGAGCCGGAACCGCTGTGTCCGATACTCTGACTTCGACCCTGAACGCACCTGTAGCTCTCTGTACCTCCCGCTAGCATAACACAGAGAAGCTAACAGTGATATTAAGTTTAAGGAAAGAAACACAGACCGCTGGTTAAAACATAAATCTACATCATCTGAGGCAGAACCTGCTCAGAAAGAAACAGCGGAGCCTGAAAAACTAATGAAAACAGCGCCATGTGATGTCAACATTAACAACGTTAATCCTCAGACAGGTAACTGTGACGTTACTATAGTAACAAGTTTCAAGCTAACTGTGACGGCTAACTGTGACGTTACTATAGCATCAAGTTTCAAGCTAACTGTGATGGCTAACTGTGACGTTACTATAGCAACAAGTTTCAGGCTAACCGGCTCAGAGTAAGTGAACGGCTCCAACTAAACAGGTGATATTAGCGGCATAATGTGTAAAATGCTGATAAAATGATGTTTTGATGTTTTATCAGCTGATGTTACAAAACGTCAATTTTATTTCCACCACCTTAACTAACACATTTTCTGCGGGAAACCCTGAAAGCCATGAGGACAAGCTTATTAGAAACAATAACCATTATATATCCTGACAGAGGAATGTGTTTCCCATTAAAATCAATACAAACTGAGTAAAATCAAAGATAACAGGTCTTCTCCAGTATGCTCACCACTGGAGACTGAAATATTGATTCTGCTGGGTTTTTTTTTTATACATAAATAGAGGATATCTGTCTGTTGGATTAAACAATGCTTTTCATTACTTTACATCCTCTTGACTTGTTTCTCAACCCCTTAAACCTGCATTTGTTTAGTTTTTGCAGCCGGTCGAAGGGTGGCACAACAAGCTGTAAATGCCAGATTGTCATATTTAGCAGCTTATCAAGTCATTATGGTGAACACGTTAGCAAATAACCACTTTATTACACACTGAAAAGACTCAGAACAGCATTGTAGTTCATTTAGAGCAGAGGTGTCAAAATCATTTTCATTCAAGGGCCACATACAGACCAATTTGATCTCATGTGGGCCGGATTATTAAAAAGATGGAAGGAAGGAAGGAAGGAAGGAAGGAAGGAAGGAAGGAAATAAGAAGGGAAGGAAGGAAAGACAGACAAAAGGAAGGAGGGAAGAAAGGTAGGAAGGACAGACAGAAGGAAGGAAGGACAGACAGACAGACAGAAGGAAGGATGGAAGGAAGGAAGGATAGACAGAAGGAAGGAAGAAAGGAAGGATAGATGGAAGGAATGAAAGAAGGAAGGACAGAAGGAAGAAAGGAAGGAAGGAAAGAAGGAAGGACAGACAGACAAAAGGAAGGAGGGAAGAAAGGTAGGAAGGACAGACAGAAGGAAGAAAGGAAGGACAGATGGAAGAAAGGAAGGAAGGGCAGATGGAAGAAAGGAAGGAAGGATAGATGGAAGGAAGGAAGGACAGATGGAAGGAAGGAAGGAAGGAAGGACAGATTGAAGGAAGGAAGGAAAAGAACACAGGAGGGAAAGTGGGCCGGACTTCACCCCTCGGCGGGCCGGTTCTGGCCCTCCGGCCGCATGTTTGACACCCCTGATTTAGAGTCATGTTTCTGTCCACCTGATGAATGTAATGCCAATATTTACTCTGCTTTTAGCTCTGTTTTGGTCTCCACCACCTCCTGGGGGGGGGGGGGGGATCTGTCTCTTTATCTGATGAAATTTTTCACCAGCTTTTTTTTTTTTTTTTTTGTTGAAAACCACAAAACAACGAGCTGAGAGATGCTAAATGGCTCCGTCTTTCTCATTACTCACTTTCCTCCCATTATCTACCACCTGCTCAGTTTGTATTTTCAACTTCTTTTTTTTCTTTTATGAACCCCTGAGTGACTTAAACATAATGAGGAGTTTGTGATATGTATGACAGTCATGGACATGGATCAGGGTTAGTAACTATTGTCCAATTTCTTACATAACCTGATCCTCCCACTAACCATTTTTTTTTTGTATGCTTGTAAATGTGCTGAGTGAAAGGGAGAAAATGATAAGAGACAAAGAGGGTGACTGAAGAAAGGCAAGCGAGTGTGAGAAAGGAGAAAAAAAAAAAAAAAAACACTGCAAAGATATTTACAGAGGTAGAAACAGAGAAAAAAGAGAGATAAGGAAGAAGAGTAAGAACCAATGCAGAGCGAGGGAACAATCAGGATAAAGAAAAAAAGAAAAGGATACGAGCTCTTGGAGATGGAAGCAGGGAGAGGGGAATAAGATCAAATGAAGGAGAGACAGCGGGGAGAAAGCAAGGAGAGAGTGAGACAGAAAGAGGCTTGGTTGACACATAAAACAAAGATGAGACACCTATAGAAAGAAAAAGAGAGAGAGAGAGAGAAAAAGAGAGAGAGAGGTGTTTATGGAGAAGAGGCTGTTGCTGGAAAATGTAGATAGACACCTCGGAGAGGGAGAAAAAGAAAGAAGAGAGTGGAGGGGCCAGAGAGGAGGAGGAGGAGGAGGAGGAGGAGGAGGAGAAAGACAGAAGAGAAGGAGGAGGAAGGAGGGAGGGGAAGAGCTAAAGAGGAGGGGAGGGGACGCTAGAGGCAAGGGAGGACCAGTACGAGGGGAGAGAGAGAGAGAGAGAGAGAGAGAGAGAGAGAGAGTGAGAGAGAGAGTGAGAGGCAGATACGGAGGTCCACAGACAGCAGCGGCGTGTAGAGTGCAGCATGCAGACTGGCCATTGACGCTGCTGTTGGATTGAACACACATGCACAGACACACACACAGACACACACACGCCTGAGGAGTGTATGAGACATGCCCAGGCTGCTGTCCATGGACACACACACACTGGCAGGGCACCAGAGAGGAAATACAGCAGAACCCCGAGCTTGAGGAGCTATGGAGAGCAGCATGTTCTTTGGTAAGTGTGTTTTTTTTTGTATGTCAACATATATATATGTGTATACATCTGTGTGTGTGTGTGTGTGTGTGTGTGTGTGTGTTTACATGCATGTTTAATCTCCTCCTCATGTGTGTATGTGTGTGCAAATATCTCTCATCTAATGTTCTCACTTGTTCTGGAGACTAAGAGCATGAAACAGAAAAGAGAGAGAGAGAGCTGGTTTCCATTAGAGCAAAAGAGTGTGAAGTTACATACATAGGAAAAGCTCTGTGTGTGTTCATGTGCTTCATCATAGTCAAACGCAGAGTATAGGTGCACACCCCCCCCCCACCCACAATCCACTCCACCCCCTCCTTTAAACGTGTGTGTGTGTGTGTGTGTATGTGTGTGTGTGTGTGTGTGTGTGTGTGTAAATGTGCTCCAGCCTGCCTGTTACTTGTTCTGGAAACTCAAAAAGATGGATAGGGGAGCTGCTGGTTGCTGTTTCAGCTTAAAAATACAAATACAAAAAGAAAGAAAGAAAGACAAAAAAAAAAAAAAAAAGAAGAAAGCATAGAAGAATATGTTGAATGAACCTGCTCACCCGTGCAGGTAAACCCCCCCTCCCCCTCCCCCCCCACCCCCTCTCCCATTTTGTGTGTTTTTCTTTTTGTTTTTTCATGCTCAATTTCTGATTTATTACACCCAATCCCAGGTGGCTTGGTGGAATCCAAGCTGTGGATTTAATTGTGGCTGTTTGACCAGCTGACAGCCTGTAGGAAGTTCGGAGTTGCTGTGCCATCGAGAAGCACTTCATATTCTGTGTGAAGGATATTTAGAGGAATCTAAGGAGAGGAGGGCCCCTTCCATTAGTTTTTATGGAGGAGGCTTAGGACGACTTAATGCGCGAGCGGCTTCTCGTCAAGTGCTCTTCTCACGGCTGGCTTACAGTCACATCGGAGGAATAATTACACAGGGATCCGGAGTTCTGAGGGGGTGATTTGTTAAATGGAAGACTCTTTTTTTTTTTTTTTATCCCGGGGATTAAAGTGATCTGAAGTTACAGACCGTGGCTTGTAAGAGGGAGAAGGATTTTCTCTTGTTATGCCATACACAGAGGAGGGTTGGGTGGTGGTGGTGGTGGTGGAGGAGGAGGAGGAGGAGGAGGAGGTTTAGGGAGGGGAGTGAGGAAGAGAGGGAGCTTATAAATGAATAAGCTGTCAGGTGCACAGACAGCTTCAGCTCTTCCAGATTCACTGCCGGTGTCGGTCAGGTGTGCAGCTTCTCTTCTGGAAAAGCAAAGAGAAAATAAAAGGTGATGCAGGTCTGGTTGGATGGATAGGTTTTGAAATTGGCCCCGTTTAACACAAAATCATGAGAAAGTGAAAAGCTGGGAGAGAGAGAGAGAAACTCCCCAGCTACCTCAAACAACAGTTCAGGCAGGTTGTTCTGGTTGGCAGTGCTTGTTTAGTCTGTATTTTATACTCATGTCATGTTGTAAAAGAGAGAAAGAAAAAAAAAAACCCAACAAGGAACATCTTATCTTCTCTGCTCTGTGTGAAGCAAAAAAACAAAAGAGGAGTAAAGGTCAGTCTTTTACGTACAAGATGTGCATCGTTTTAGCATTTATGAATCCTGAGTGCACAGCTGAACCGCAAAGAGAAAATAGAGAGACGGCATCTCTTGAAAGATTAATAACTCTGTTTGTTCTGCAGCTCTGCATTGTTGCTGTTTAACTGTAACATGGTTGTTTTTTTTTTTTGGGTGATTTATATCATGTGACATGTCATGTGAAGGGCTTGAGAGACTCTTCGAAACAAGACACGGAAATAAACAGATAAAAAAAAAAAAAAAAAAAAAGGAAATGTCCCTCTGCATTTACAAGCTGGACACATGCATCAAAAACAAGGCAGTAAAGGAACCATAACCCAGCAGGCTAATAGGTTTTGAGTGTGTGCTGCAATCATACAAGCTATTAGTGCCGTTGAGTCGAGAAAAGGCCCAGAGGAAAATCTATCCGGTGTGTCTGGCTTTGCGGTCGGCGTTTAGCAGCACGTAAACGTCTTTTTGGTTAACCTCAGATTACAGAGCGCACGGGAAGTGATTTTTGGATCCCATTCAGAGACAGCTGTGTTTATTAGTGAGCTACACTCATAGCAGACAGCAGCGAGGGCGCTACACTATGCTAATCTGAAGGTGGTGGAGGCAGTGTGTACGTAGCTCCAAACCAAATGCCACACGCTGGTTACATTTATGGGATTTCATGAGAACATAGGAGTTTATCTTGGAAAGGTTAATTGGAAAATCAGTGAGAAAGTGTGGCTTTCAAAAAAAAAAAAAAAGAATGCTTTAAAGCTACCCTTTGTACTCACTTTGTTCATTATAATTGAGGTGAAATGATTTTATCCTCTCTGCTTGAAGGGAAGTGCTGATCTCAGAGCATGTTAAGGGTCACAGAATACAATCAGTAAGAACACAAAGGTGTTAATCACATCTGAATCGTCATCAGCATACGAATGACTTTCAGTGGAAGTCAGATTTATCTAATAATTGGATTTATATTTGCTGAGGGAAATTGAAGTCTGTGTGAGAATGATCCACTTATTTGGAGGCTCTCGGGCCGCGTGGACTCACTCAGCCTCTCTGGCCAGATCTTATCGGAAGGAGCAGCCAGGTTCAGGACACTAAAGAGGAGGCGGAGGTGGAGGAGAGCGGCACAAGATGATTAATTATTAATGCCAGTCGGCGTCCTCCAGACATCATTTTTACTCTCTCCTCTCTCGATATACTGCCGCAGGAGTAAAAAAAAAAAAACGCTTGAGCCCAGATAAGTGAATCTTTCAGGAAGGGCAATGCAGAGGACAGTCTGAGGCCCGCCGTCACGATACAGTAGCCATCCACATCCCGTCCAATGAGCTGCTCTTTGCATCTCCTACTGTACAGTCCGAGCTGCATCATTAAACTTTGACTCAAACAGAATGGATAAACAAAGGCCAGTGGGGGAAAAAACTAACTTTCATCAATTCTGATCTGTTTCAAATGTTTCCAGAAGCCAGATCCTATCTCACTTCTGCATCATTACATTTCTGTGCAAAGCAGGCAAAAAAAAAAAAATCCCCTCCGACCGCCCTGGGTTCAGTGTGTGTCAACTGGTTTGTGGTAATTTGATTAATTAAAAATGTATTTTAAGGATATGCATCCCTGAAGCATTATATCAACTGACATGATGAGAGCTTTAAAGCTGCATTTAAAAGTCTTGTTTGCTGAAAGTCGGAGAGCTCTGATGTGTAACATATTACACTCTTATAAAGTTGACTTGTGTTAACAAACATCCTGCAGACACAGAGCAGACTAAGCATTCATCTAATGAATGTCGGAGCAATACTCGGTGTCCTTTTAAGCTCTGCCTTGGCATTAAGGCTGCTCAATTAATCGAAATTTGATCGTGATTACGATTTAGGGGCCAAACGATCTCAAAACTAATAAATTCGAGGGAAAACGATTTTTTAATAATAATGAGATAGCGCTCAATAACAAAGGTTTTATTTTGAAAAGCTTAGACAGGAAGCCACCGCAGCTCCGTTAGTTTGACAGAAGCTGAAACACACAGCGAAATGTTTTAACTGTAAATAAAAGTGCAGAGTTTCCAGCCTGCGTCAGACGATGCTGAGTTTACTGACTAATTATTAAAAACCAGGAAGTGACGTGTGAACTGTCGTCATGGTAACCAGCTCAGCTCTAATATCTCCAAACATGTGCTGTGTGTTGAGTTAAGCGGCAGATAAAAGGCTGCTGCTTGGAGGGAAAATTAATTAAGCCGAATGGACAATAAATGCAGCATGTTTCTAAAGTTTAAAAAAAATCGTTTTAATAATCGTGATTTCAATTTTGACCCAAATAATCGTGATTATAATTTTTTCCATAATCGAGCAGCCCTACTTGGCATCCATCGTCTCCTGAGTAAAGTATCCGGTACTTAATGTGCTAACACTCTACTAGCATCAGCAGCTAGTACGCTAACTGTGCTTCTGCTGTTTAGTGTGGGGCAGGAATAGCACACAATCTGTTATTAAACCCTTTTTTTTTTGCTAATAACAGCTGATGAGAGCAGTGAGACTGAACCAAACTGTGTTTTAGCGCTTTTCAGCTCATTATTTTGGTTTTACAGTCCACAACTTCTCAAAGTAGATGTAGCCCACGTACCTGTAGTCTATTTAGGGAGGATGCTTCCCTTCCAGTTATTTGATTTAACTACAATAAATAATACTTTTTTAATTCTAATGAGTCTAACTTTATTCATTGTGAATGAATGTAACACTTAATTATGTTGTTACTTAACCCGTCTATCAAATATGTACACTGTATTCAACATTTGAGTGATTAGACTACGGCATCACTCACTAATATCTATTTAAATACCTCAAATAAAATAATTACGCTGTCCAAATTTGGCGTGTGTAGTTGAAGGATTGATGATTTGGTCGTTTGTATCTGGTAACTCTTTAGGGTTTCCTATTTAAAATAAATGACCTAAAGCCTAAAGCATGAGTTAGGTTCACTACACAGAGTCTATTCATGTTGCTAATGAATGCTAACAAACTGCACTCATTCAGCTAATGAGCCAAAACACAGACATGAACAACCGTACGACACGCTCCCATCTGAAATGTCTTCACCCATGAGCCTCCTCGCTGAAGCCTGTCGATAGATGATCTGAGGCTACGTTGTTTGTTTGGCTGTTTCCATTATTTTTAAAATGTGGCCAGTATCAGACTCCAGGATGAACTGGTCACGGTCCTGAACTGACCCACATGTGCAAAAGAACTAGAAAGAAATAACAAAAGACGTCACACGGAGCACATTGTCGTATGAGCCCAGTGAACTCTTACGGTTTCATTTATGGGTCGATGTGCAAATGCAAAAGCCAGCAAATACATGAGCAGATGATAATGAGAAAGAACCAGAGCCAATTTTTTAATTATGGCTATTTGTGGAGCAATGGCTGCCTGCTATTTCTGTAGAGGTATGTGTGGATACGCTGAGTCGGAGCCAGGAGTGGTGTGATTGTGACGTGAACGGCTTCATAGAAACTGATTTCATTCAGAAAGCCAGCATGTTAGGGGCTACTTTTAATCTGTCAGCACCTCTATAGAAGACTCTCGGGGCAAGACACTCAAGTTCAGGCGGCTTATGTCATGGAAGAAGTGTGCAGCAGTTGGGTTGTATCGGCTGGAGTGATGTAAAAGTCATATGAATCCTGATATGACTATTTAAACTGTGGTCGCACTGCCAGAAACAACCAGACCTGTATGTGATAGAGATCTATCTGTAGAGACACATATGAAAGTGGCTCAAATCAGAATTTAAAATATCAGATTTCATTTGATTTGTGCATTTTAAAAATTGATGAAACAAAACAAACAGATCTGAGTCACACTTGAGCACAGAAATCTGATTTTGGACTCTTGCTTACTTGCTGCTTCGTCATTCCAGCAACCGAACTTCACTCAAACTTGTACTTCCTGTCTCCGTGTGTTCCCGCCCATGTTCACAATCCAACCAATGAACCCTTCACAATGTATTATTTAAACCTTTGTATCACACTGCAACTTGTCATCTGTTATGAAATAGTTTATTTAACCATAATAATGATGTATCTTTTATAGAGGTAAGATCTTAAGCCCGAGCCCGAGTTTGAGCCCAAAATGTCAATTATTACGTTCGGGTCGGGCCGGGCTTCTCTCTCGCTAACTTATTTTTAATAAATATATATTTATGTATTATGTATACTAAAACGATGTATGGATATTAAACTAAGGAATACTTGTTATAAAATAAATAATTTGGATAAAACAGAGAAGGCGCTGTATGGTAATTGCTTACAAATAAAATATAAAATATTCGTGTTTTTTTGGGCTCGGGCTGCAAATGAAGTTAATTGATCGGGCTCGGGTCGGGTCGGGCTTTAATACCCGCGGGCCTGGGTCGGGTCGGGCTTTAATACCCGCGGGCCTGGGTCGGGTCGGGCTTTATTACCCGCGGGCCTGGGTCGGGTCGGGCTGGATTTTTTAGGCCCGATCTTACCTCTAATCTTTTAACCTTAATTAACTACCTTTTTACAGTGTAATGTATATTTACTGTCTACATAGAGCTAAGAAAAGAATGGCGATAACACTCAGTGGGTTGTTCTCTATGAGCGACCGATCTTTCAGATTACATATAGTCATTTAATCCGCTGTTAATATATAAATATTGATTATCCCTCCTGTTGTCCTCGGGTTAACAGAAAATGAGGTATACTTTAATTTAAATGAGGCCTATTGACCATAATTACCAAAAATATGTGTAAAACTTGTGGTAATGAGTTGGAATGAAGTTGGATAATTTAGATCTAACACAAAATTGAGTGATAATTTATACCTTATGCTTTATAAATCAGTCTGGTTCATGACAACAGGAGGGTTAATGCAGCTTTAATGTTATCCTGCTTTACTACCTCACTACTTTGCAGCTGTCATTAAAAATGCCCTGGTGTCAAATTCCAGTTTTAAGACTTACATTATTTCGGCAGCGTGCTTACTTGTTTACATATTACGAAATTAATTTGTTTTGAATCAAATTAGCAGCAAGCCAGGTCCAGGTCATGTGTTTGAATCCAGCACACAATGCACAGAGAAGAAAAGGAATGAGGCGAATCAGGAGGGTCCAGATCAGGGGTGTCAAACTCATCTTCATTCACTAAAAGGAAGGAAGGAAGGACGGAAGGAAAAGAAGGAGGAGAAGGAAGAGAATACAGGAAGGAAGGAAGGAAGGGAAGATCGGAAGGAAGGAATGAAAGATGGAAGGAATGAAGGGAAGAAGGACAGATGTAAGGAAGGAAGGAAGGGAAGATTGGAAGGAAGGAATGACAGATGGAATGGAGGAAGGGAAGAAGGGAAGGAAGGAAGGAAGGGAAGAAAGACACATGGAAGTAATGAAGGAAACAAGGAAGGAAGGGAGGGAGGGAGGGAGGGAAGAAGGACAGATGGAAGGAATGAAGGAAGGAAGGAAGGAAGGAAAAGAGGAAGAAGGAAACTGGGCCGGATTGGACCTCTCGGCGGGCTGGTTCTGGCCCACGGGCCGCATGTTTGACCCCCCTGGTCCAGATGGTCATTTTTGCCCTGAAGCTAATCAGGGAATGATCACATCCCATTTTATGATTCATATTTTATTCAGTTAGTTTTATTTAGTTTTATATTTGTTCAGTGAGAGATGCAGAAAGTATTCCTCCTTGCTGCTTTCTGTGTGGCCTAGAATACAAATCTGTGGTTCAGTTTTACATCCACAAACATTTTACAACCTCAAACACTCATAAAAGTCACATTTAGCCGTCGCGTATTTGCCCACATGAGGAGCTCATAGTGAGAAGTCTTCATCCAGCTACAAGACTGCATTCATTATGCACACCGGAGCAGCACTGGGGAGATTTTAGGCTATGCTGATACATCTCTTGACGTCTCTTTTAAATCATATTTTGGATCTTAATTATTTGTCTTGAACTTGTTTCACTTATGTTTCCTTTTGATCATCTCAATAAATGATCCTGACTGAAAAAGAGGATATAGAAGCGGGCTGCTACTTCTTTTTCAAACAGTTTCATGCCGCCTGTGCCGAGCTCCCAGGCTGCTCAGAGAGTCTTCTACCAGAAATTTAATGACTGTCACCTGCTGACCTTTCAGCATAGAGTGACTCTCTTCAGCGAGTTCCCGAGCGACGCTTTATGCAAAATAGATGGCAATGTCAGCTGCAGAGACTCAGCCCACCTGGGCCCCCGGGTGTCAAAATTTAGAGGCTGCCGACAGCTCAAATATTAACATTTGTTAGCCAACTCAAGTCAAATATTGACACCTCTAACAAAGTGATAATTACGGATGCCATCTGTGTATTTCTGCCAGAGTGTGTTGCCTGTTTCTGGATTATTATGGTGAACTCAGCGTGGTGCTCAGAGGTGGAGGTTAACGTACAGGATAGCAGCCACGGGGCTCTTTTTCACTTTTCATGCCTTTTATATTTTGCACTTTTGCTGGTCGGTGACAGATGATGAGACTTAAGAGAGTTGAAACACTAACCCATCTGTGTATTTCTGCCAGAGTGTGTTGCCTGTTTCTGGCAGTGGCGATTCTAGACCAAAATTACCAGGGGGGCCAGAGAGGGGCCAACATGTTTTGAGGGGGGGGGGCCCATGTACCTTATATTCTTCGACCTCCTTTTGCCAAATATCGGCCTTTTTCTAAACCCAGTGTTTCCTAAAATACCTGCAAATACACCTGCTTCAGCATCTGAAGCACATACAAAGCATGAAAACCTCATCTTGCATTAGAACATATTCATTCAGCTCTAACATACCAACTTTCTTCATTTAAAAAAAAAAAAATGTTGAAGTTCATGAGTCTAAAGCTACATCATGCAGCTCCTGGTGCTAGGGTCAATGATGAACTACACAGTATTTTGCATCAATGGGTTAATCAACTTACCTATTTCGTAATTATTTTTTATATCATTGGCTGCTCGGCACAGGGGCCATAGGGGGGGGGGCAGGACCAATTCTACAGGGGCCCTGGCCCACCCTGGCCCACCCTGGCCCACCCTGGCCCCTGTCTAAAATCACCCATGGTTTCTGGATTACGGTGAACTCAGTGTGGTGCTCAGAGGTGGAGGTTAACGTACAGGATAGCAGCCACGGGGCTCTTTTTCACTTTTTCACGCCTTTTTATATTTTGCACTTTTGCTGGTGGTGACAGATGATGAGACTTAAGAGAGTTGAAACACTAACCCCTGCTGCAGGCTGGAATGTGCTTTTGTGTTGGGGCATGTTGGCTGGATCGCTATTGTTGTTTCTAGCTTTCACAACAGGAGAAAAGAAGAAAATCAATGTGTCTTTTTGTACGTCAAACAGCGTGAGCTATAAGAAGATGTGTGAGGTTAGAACAGGTTAAACTCAATAAAGAGTCGACACTGGGCCCGGTGGTACAAAGACAGTTCAGCACTCTGCTTACTGTAACAAATGCTTCAACCTGTACTTTATTTCCATTTCACAAGTTTACAGGACTTTATGCTTATAGTTCAACACATTTCAGAGGGAAATAATGCAGTGTTTGCTCTAATAGTTTATTTATCTAGTGATGGATACTTGTGACTTGGAGCCTTTTCCATAAAACAATTGGATTAGCTCCTTAACCCTCCTGTTGTGCTCAGGTCAAGGAAGGAAGGAAGGAAGGAAGGAACGAAGGAAGGGAGGAAAGAGGAAGGAAGGAATTGGGGAAAGAAGGAAATGAGGAAGGAACGAAGGAAGGGAGGAAAGAGGAAGGAAGGAATTGGGGAAAGAAGGAAATGAGGAATGAACGAAGGAAGGGAGGAAAGGAGAGAGGAAGGAAGGCAGGAAATGAGGGAGGAAGGAAGGAAGGGACGAAAAGAGGGAGGGAGGGAGGGAGGAAGGAAGGAAGTAATGAAGGAAGGAAGGAGGAAAAGAGGGAGGAAGTAAGGAGAGGAAAGAAGGAATGAGGAAGGAAAGAGGAAAAGAGGAAGGAAGTAAGGAGAGAAGGAAGGAAGTGAGGAAAAGAGGGAGGAAGGAAGGAAATGAGGGAGGAAGGAAGGATGGAAGGAAATGAGGGAGGAAGGAAGGAAGGGAGGAAATGAGGAAGAAAGGAAGGAAATGAGGGAGGAAGGAAGGAAAAGAGGGAGGGAGGGAGGGAGGGAGGGAGGGAGGGAGGGAGGAAGGAAGTAATGAAGGAAGGAAGGAGAAAAAGAGGAAGGAAGTAAGGAGAGGAAAGAAGGAATGAGGAAGGAAGGAAGGAAGGAGGAAAAGAGGAAGGAAGTAAGGAGAGAAGGAAGGAAGTGAGGAACAGTCAAAAGAGATGGGGTCAATTTTGACCCGGGAGCACAACAGGAGGGTTAAATATGATGTTTTGTTGTAGATTACACTTTGAATAGTATATAAGGTTTGCCAAATAGTAACATTAAAATGCTGCTGACATGCTAAATTCAGCTGAAGGATGATTTTTTAAATGCAGGACTTTTACCTATAGCGGTACATTTGAATTATTGCATTCTTCATTTTACTTAAACTTGCCTTAATTTACTTCTTGGTCATTTGGAGTCGGCACAACAAGCTGTACTATCACCTCATAAAGCTGATATGGCTAAAAAAAATGCTTATTTACACAACCAACAAACAGAACAGCATTAGCATTGATTTAGAGTCATGCTTCTGGTCATCTGTTGAATATTAGTCCAATATTCAGTCTTCTTTTAGGCCCTTTTTGTCCTCCTGAGGGAAATATCTCTTTCTCTTTAGCCTCTAAATGCTCCATTATGTTCACCAGTTAGCTGCAAACTTGTGTCTGCCATTTGGTGCTGAGCAAGTAGTTAACAGTGTGGATTTATCAGAGCTTTTTCAGCTACTTGAAAACACCGATGAGAGCCGTCGAAACATTAAAGTTTCAAGTGTAAAACCAAAACGGTGAGCTAAAGGGAGTTGAAGGGGAACCGTAGAGTTGGGTGATTATTCTCTGCAGGTTTTTTCACTACAATCAAACACCTTTCACCCATTGTTCATCCAAAAATATTGATGTTGAACGTCCATTACATTCAAGCCCTCGGCAAATAAGTTCACACAATGCTGATTAAGCCAAGGAAGGAAGGAAGGAAGGAAGGAAGGAAGGAAGGAAGGAAGGAGCCAATCATCGCTGGATAAATCTGTCTGTATTTCCCAGTATAGAGTTTTTAAATCTCATGTTGACGATTAACCCTCCTGTTGTCCTCGAGTCAAGGAAGGAAGGAAGGAAGGAAGGAAAAGGAAGGGAGGGAGGAAAGGAAGCAAGGAAAGGAGGGAGGAAGGAAGGGAGGAAGAAGAGAGGAAGGAAGGAAGGAAGGAAGGAAGGAAGGAGGGAGGGAGGGACGAAGGAAGGAAAGGAGGGAGGAAGAAGGAAGGAAGGAGGGAGGGAGGGACGAAGGAAGGAAAGGAGGGAGGAAGAAGGACGGAAGGAAGGAAGGAAGGAAGGAAGGAAGGAAGGAAGGAAGGAAGGAAGGAAGGAGCCAATCATCGCTGGATAAATCTGTCTGTATTTCCCAGTATAGAGTTTTTAAATCTCATGTCAACGATTAACTCTCCTGTTGTCCTCTAGTCAAGGAAGGAAGGAAAGGAGGGAGGAAGGAAGGAAGGAAGGAAAGGAAGAAGGAAGGAGGGAGGGAGGGAGGGAGGGAGGAAGGAAGGAAGGAAGGAAGGAAGGACAAAGTATCCGCTCTTCTTCCACCGGTGGCCACGTCAATGCAATGACGAGACTTTATTGTGATGTCTGACTTCAGCAGAACAAATCACCTCCATGTCACCGAGTTGAAAAACTTCCGCCACAGTGACACGTCAGATTTAATCTCCCGTCAATCAGAAAGCCAAACACAACCCCCCCCCCCCCCCCCCCTCCCTATCAAACAAAATTCACATTTCAGTTTATCACTCATCATCCAGCTGCAGACTAATCCCCCCCCTCACACACATCGGCCCCGGTGAGTCCGAACAGGGCTGTTTTGACTGCGCACGTCGGACCGATGAATGAATGGTGGATGTAGTTGAGCGAGTGAGGCGAGTGAGGCGAGGCGTGCCTGCGGGCCTGCGGGCTGACGTCAGGCCCAGCGTGTCGAGCGATGGCACAGTTGAATGATCCCTACAGAAGGACACGCTTTGTTAAAGTTGGGACCAGGACGTGCCTCCACATGAGAGACGGCATGTGTTCTTTTTCCAACAGATGGCAGCGCTCCGGCGACTGGAGGGAGAAGACAGAAGACAGAGTGAGAGGAGGGGACGAGAGGGTGGGGGAGGGGACGAGAGGATGGGGGAGGGATGGTGGTGGTGGGTGAGGGAGGGCAGTCTGTGGTTTCTCCCTCTTCTCTTCGTCTTTATGACTTTTGCTTTTTATTTACCCCTTACCACCGCCGAGGGACCGAAACGAGGCAAACCTTGTTTTTATTTGCCTCCAGTCGGTGGTTTGATACCGTATCTGCCAGCGCTTTAGAGCCATGCTGGCCCTGAGCTCCACTGCTGTTAAATGTGCAGCGATAAAAAAAAAAAAAAAAAAGAATAAAAAAAAGTCATCCCTCTGGTCCTCATTACAGCTTTTACGAAATGACTTCTTTAATTCCTAATGTTTTGGAAGGTTTCGACGGTTTTTTCTACCCCCTATCCCCCTGCTCCACCCCCCACCCCCACCCTACCCTTTTTTTATTTTTTATTTTTGATCCCGCCGTGTTGAAACCAACCCGGTGCTGTTTCCAATTCGTGGTTTATAAAGCGTTCTGCTGGCGTGGCGGCGCACTCACATGACAATAAAAGTGAAGTATTTACTTTTGTTTTTCCTACAGATTTGTGGCCCAGGCTTCTCTTGCCATTGAATCATCACATAAGACACACACTGCCTGCCTGCCTGCCTGCCTGCCGCACTCATTCCACTCCAACTATTATTTGTGGGGGACAATTTGAGAATGAGAACATCTGTTTCGGGCTAGATAAACATCATTGGAGCATCGCGCTGTGGTCATCTGCATGTACGGCTTAAGCTCCGTGCACAGCTTTGATCTGATTGTGATTACAAGAAGAAAAATTGATTTCAGTAAATTCACAAGCCTGCAGCCAGCCAGCGAATGACAGATTATGATCTCTGAGATTATTAACAGTATTAGAGATATTCCCTAAAACATGGTGGTGGTGGTGGTGGTAGAAGTGGTTCATTTATTAAGGATAAGGAGCAGATTATACAAATACTCCATTACAAGTACACAAAAGGTCTGTTCATTTCAGATTCCATATTCTTATCTTGAGTCTCTACTTATTTCTGAAGTCTACATATTCTTGAGATACAGGCTTATTTAACCCTCCTGTTGTCCTCAAGTCAAGGAAGCAAGGGAGGGAGGAAGGAAGGGAGGGAGGAAGAAGGAAGGAAGGGAGAAGAAGGAGGGAAGGAATGGAGGGAGGAAGAAGGAAGGAAGGAATGGAGGGAGGAAGAAGGAAGGAAGGAAGGAAGGAAGGAATGGAGGGAGGAAGAAGGAAGGAAGGGAGGAAGAAGGAAGAAGGAAGGAAGGAAGGAAGGAAAGGAGGGAGGAAGGAAGAAGGAAGGAAATGAAGGGGGAAGGAAGGAAGGACAGAGGAAAGAAGGAAGGAAGGTAGGTCGGAGGGAGAAAGGAGAAGAGGAAGAAGGAAGGAATGAAGGGGGAAGGAAGGAAGGACAGAGGAAAGAAGGAAGGAAGGAAGGTAGGTAAGTCAGAGGGAGAAAGGAGAAGAGGAAGAAGGACAGAGGAAAGAAGGAAGAGAGAAAGGTAGAGGGGAAGAAAAAAAGAGGGAGGGAGGAAAGGAAGGACAGAAGAAAAGAAGGAAGGAGGGAGGAAGGAAGAAAGAAGAGAGGAAAGAGAGAGGAAGGAAAGAAAGAGAGAAGGAGGAAGGAAGGAAGGAAGGAAGGAAGGAAGGAAGGAGAGAGGAAAAGAAGGAAGGAAGGCAGAAAAGTCCAACCTTCCTCGACTGATTATTGATAATGAAAATCTCCAAATCTGCAGACACAACATGATTTTTTTTTTTTTTGGGGGGGGGGGGGGGGGGGGCGATAAACGAATCCCTGAAATGTGAGAGATTCATGGTTATTATTCAGTGTTGATCCATTCTTGACCTTTGGACCAATAATAGTGACAAAACCATTTCACCTCAAGGTCCACTCACCAGCATTTTCAGACCTTCCAGCCACATTTCATCACTGCATCTCTCTCTCTCTGTTTTAAATGAAACCTTTGTTAGCCCCTAGGGGGAATTCACTTTGCACAAAGAAAGCACAAAAAACACATCAAAGCCATTAACAGCTATACACGACAACAATCTTGATTAAAAACATAATTAAAGAAGCATCATATGGGTAATCGATGAAAACATAAAGCTGCTTGTCAAACAGCTAAGTACTGCGTGGGACAAAGGATGTGATGCCTCTTTTCATCCTGGTCACCTTCACTCTGAGGATTAGTGTGGTTTTTGGCGGCCTATTTAACTTTTAGTTTTAGTCTAGTCTTTGTGTCAAGCGGTAGTTTTAGTTTTTATTAGTTTTAGTCATATTCATACTCCAGGGTTTCCCGCAGAAAATTTGTTAGTTAAGGTGGTGGAAATAAAATTGACGTTTTGTAACATCAGCTGATAAAACATCAAAACATCGCAGCATTTTACACATTATGCCGCTAATATCAGCTGTTTAGTTGGAGCCGTTAATTTACTCTGAGCCGGTTAGCCTGAAACTTGTTACTATAGTAACGTCACAGTTAGCCTGAAACGTGTTACTATAGTAACGTCACAGTTACCTGTCTGAGGATTAACGTTGTTAATGTTGACATCACAGGGCGCTGTTTGCATTAGTTTTTCAGGCTCCGCTGTTTCTTTCTGAGCAGGTTCTTCCTCAGATGATGTAGATTTATGTTTTAACCAGCGGTCTGTGTTTGTTTCCTTAAACTTAATATCACTGTTAGCGTGTCTGTGTTTGTTTCCTTAAACTTAATATCACTGTTAGCTTGTCTGTGTTATGCTAGCGGGAGGTACAGAGAGCTACAGGTGCGTTCAGGGTCGAAGTCCGAGTGTCGGACACAGCGGTTCCGGCTCGCTGCAGACGTTGGTTGGATTTATTTTATTTATTTATTTATTTATATTTTTTGAAGACGTTAGTTAAGGCGGCAGGCGTGTGTTGCTTAGGCGGCCGCCTTAGCTGTAAAGTGCTGTGGGAAACCCTGTACTCCTTTTAGTCTAGTCAAGTTTTAGTCGACGAAAAGTCTGAGCATTTTTGTTTTAGTCAGAACTGTCCCTGACTATTTTAGTCTAGTTTAGTCTAGTTTTAGTCAAAGAAAACTGTGTTAATCTCTTTTCAGTAATGTTATTCTATCTAACCCCGTCAATATAGTATAAGTACCTAGTGGTAGAGAGATGAAACCAACATTTTCTTTTAGCCAAACCCAATTGTTAGCTTATAGATTCAAGAATACATCCATTTCAGACATGGAAGACGCTCTGACACATCCATTTAAATAAAAAGGCATCACAATGCCAGAAAAAATGAAGATTAATTTAACATAAATAGAAACAAGGTGCTTGAAAAAAAGTGCAAATAAAATGTGCGTGTCTGCCATCGTCATAATTTTCGTTGACGAAAGCAACACTACTGAGGATAGATTCAGACTAGAGTGGGTGCTCTGCTGGCTCTGCTGTGATTGTATGAGTAAAATTCATGGAGTATTATAAATAATTTCAGCCACATTTCAGCTGAAATGAGGTTGAAATCTTGCCCAGATAGCATGCGGATGTGGGCCACTTGAGGCAATGATCCGGCACTGTAGGCATTCTTCTGGCCCGGACAAAACAGACGTGAACCTAAACTGGCCCATGTAGTAAATGACATTAGGGCCAAATATCACAAAACGAATATGGCCCATCTTTGGCCGAAATATGGCAAGTATGGCAATGACTAATCCGGATGTGAGCCTAAAGAGGCCCACATATAAGGAAACATACTTGGCCCACCTTTGTTGAAACATATTTGGGCCAGTCTTGGCCGAACTGGTTTATTTGGTGTGTTTTTGGTTGACATCTGGCATTGTGATGGCTTGGTTATGGCCCACTTTTGGCAAACGTGAGCGGACCGCCCAAGTGCCATCATTCCATGCTGTATGTGGGCCGGATGAACATGTCAGGTGTGGGCCAGATATGGGCCAAAAGAGTTTTGCTATCTAGGTGACCATGTTGATTATCGTCCCACATAAATTGGACAGTGCATGAAAATCCCCAAAAGTGTAGTTAAGGAATTAGGTTATGAGGCGCTTTGAATAAAAACTTGTTATTATTTTTTGCTTTGAAATATTGATAATGATGCCTGAGAGGAAGAAAGGTGTCTCTAGTATTAATTAAAATTAATTTTTGCTGGTTTTTGTATGCAGTGAAATTGAGGTGTTCCTGTCTAGCAGAGGTGCACAGTTAAATAAATGACCTCCACAGCTTGACGTGTGCAGCACATCACTCTCTGAATGTTCAGTCTGATGTAAACTGTAAAATGTTGGCTGGCACGTCTCCTCCTGTTCCCGTCTGTGGTTCAACACGTTGCCTTTGCTCTCCCTCCTACAGGTAACACATGTCAAAATGGCCTCATGCCTGCCCTGATGCGTCCCACCCTGCCTGCCATCCAGACCTCACTGGGCATGAAGCAGTTTCTCCCGTTTCCATTGGATACGGCCTCGGCGGTCAGCCTCTTCCCAGGATTCAACACTGTGAGTGCTGTTCGTATTTTCTCTCGTGCCATGTGATCATGTGATCTCGCTCACAGGATGATGAAGGTCACGTTGAATCATACCTGCTGTGATTTTAATGATTTTGTGTTTCTGAGGTGTTTTTTTCCAACCTTTTGGATTCCATATCTTTATCTTGAGCCTCTACTTATTTCTAAAGTCTACATATTCTCAAGATACAAGCTTATTTAAAGCTTTTATCACCGCCTCACAGCTACAGTGAGCAGTGGCTTTTCACTTCAAGGCAGCAAAGTCAAACCTTCTTCGACCTCATTTGGGAAAGTTCATGCATTTCTTCTTTTATGAAATTCTCTCTTTCATAGTTGTCCATGAAACATCTCATTAAGATGATGCTTTTACAGCTTTTAATGCAAGAGTTTTCAAAATGGAAAGAATATGTTTAATGGAGCTAACAGTCAGTCCACTTAAGATGAATACTGTGTCTGTGCCTGTGAAGGAAATGTATGCTTTGTTAAACACTGAAACTTTGAAGATCTCAGTGTATTATTAATAACATGCAATTCCTCTTTTAGTAATGCAAGAATTCAGAGAAGCACTGAAAAATGGAAAATGCATGAGTATAAGTGAGATTGTGCACTTCTGCTCAGGAAGTTTGCATATTCTACCTGATCTTAGTGATTTATAGATAACTCTGTCTTTAGGCTTTAAAACCTCAACTAATTCCTCTTTAGTGGAAATTGGCCGCAGAATACAACTCCTCTCCTTGTTAATGTCTGTTTCTATTTTTTTTAACTCGATCAAAGAGACGCAGTAGACATTTTGAAACACCCACCTGTCAGTCCAGAATATGACAAACATTAATTTTAAAAGCTCAGTAAAACGCTGGTGCATTAAACGTCACTTTGAAAACAGCTGATTGCTTTTGGCTGCATCATCTTCGGTGAATTCTCGGTGCAATGAAAGTGACGTTTGCAAAAGGTTGAAACGACTTTAATCTAATCCCAGCAGATTCTTACATGCGTGTACAGCAAACAGAGGGACGTTTGGTTTTACTTCAGATGCCTGTTGACTCGTGAACAGTCACATTACAAGATACTGTCAGTTTATCTTGTTTATAGACCAGGCGGGGAGTTCCTGTCCTCTGAAATGAGGCCAACACGGAAGTAACTTAGAGCTGCATTCTATCAAAAGGCCACCAGGGGGCGACCGTCTCTATACAAGTCAATGGAGAATTCACCAACTTCTCACTTGATTTCTAACCTCAGTAAACGTTTTCAAAATGTGTTTATGGTCTCAATCGCTAGTTTAAAGCCTTCTTCAATGCAGTATGATGTTCATTTGGGACATTTTGGCCTCCCTGATTTTATATGTGACGATAAAGCAGGGTATGCATTAGGGCGTGGCTACGTCCTGATTGACAGGTTGATTGACCAATGTCCTCCAGATCCAGCCCTCGTAACCATAGCAACCTCCCCGCTACGCCCATGGCCCCGCCTCATGCCCATATAAGTAGAATCCGTGTTTTTATTTTCCCAGCATGCACCTGAAATTTTCAAGATGGCGCTGCCTAGATTAGAAACTATTGGCTTCCGAGCAGCAGTCCACAAACCAATGGGTGACGTCACGGATGTTACGTCTGTTTCTTTTATACAGTCTGTGGTTAGGACTGAAAAAAATGCACTTGAAGTTTTTGACACTTCAGAGAGAACATGTGCATTCGTGGTGTTATATAACACATATGACTAGCTACAGATCAGACACTACCATTAATCCTTGTGTAGTTTAACTCTTCTTTAACGTTGTCAGATTGGCTTTGTGTGTGTAAATGAACTGTAGATGCTTTGCTTCCTCAAATAGTCCCTTGACCATTTCGAATCAGGCTGAATTGAAAGCATGTTGTACGGTGCACTTAAATAGTCATTTGGATAGCTCGGTGCTTGTTGACTTGTAAGAGCTTACATCTGTTCATTTAACTCTTTAATATGACGTCATCCAAATCCAAAACCACTTGGTGGAGATAATTGTCGTTATTGTAACTGTGGTTTTGGGTTTGGATAATTATATAAATAAAACAGAAGACCGGAGGCACATCATGTGTTGTTTTTCTTCCTGTCGTCTTGTTTTCCCCTTTACTTCTTCTTTTTCTTCATGTGTTAAAATTAGAAATCGTTCATTTTAGAGCTTTTTAAAACAGAGGTGTCACTACTCATAGATGCACGTTTTAATTGGCCCATTTCTCCAGTATTGATAACCGGTGTAAACATCTCACTGAAGTGCAACAGAAGCATGTGGCTGCAAAGACCTTATTGGATTTGCGACCGGTGAGGCGCTACCTTTTAAATTGTGCACTCAACCAATGTGCACTTACTGTATCAGGACTCGTGTGTAGGCTCGTATGGATCTATTGATTTCTTATTTTGAAAGTAGAAAGTAATTATGAGGAAATATGTGGCCTTGCACGCTTCGAATCAGCGAGGTCATCAAAAAAAATATGATGACTCTAAGAGAAAAAGTGAAATCCTGACAGATAAAAGCCTAGAAGTTTTTTTTTTTTGTGTGTGTGTGTGTGTGTGTGTGTGTGTGTGTGTGTGTCTTCTTTTGAATTACAGGGATAGCTCAATTTAAAGTCTACTTGGAAAGAGAGGTTGAAATATGGAGCCCAGCTGGAGGAGAGTGAGAGAAAAACCGCACACTTGAAGTGGGGGAAAAAAAAAAAAAAAAGAAGTGGGGACATCACAGAGAAAAAAAAAAAGAGCCAGATAACCCACGAGAAGACAGATTGTTTCTGCAATGAGAGTTTCATGAGAAAGTTCAGGAATGTTCTGCGTCCCTTTTCTTGCCCTGTCTAATCTGTATTTAACAGACTTGTCTGCAGATAATGAGTAATGTGCTGGGAAGTCTCCAAATGGTGGAAAGCTGATACTAGATTAACGCAAAGTAATCACCTCTCGCTTTCTGTCATGGACACTCACACTCACACACACACACACACACACACAGACAGACACAGACACACACACACAGACAGAGACAGACATAGACACAGACATACACACACACTCACACTCACACACACACACACACACAGACAGAGACAGGCATAGACACAGACACACACACACACACACACAGAGACAGACATAGACACACACACACACACAGATAGAGACAGACATAGACACACACACACACACACACAGACATAGACAGACATAGACACACACACACACACAGAGACAGGCTCACACTCACACACACACACACACACACACACACACACAGACAGAGACAGACATAGACACACACACGCGCACACACACACACACACACACACAGACAGAGACAGACATAGACACAC
>JAJDFG010001744.1:2500-5000 GCA_021039105.1 Scomber colias
ACACGGTGCTGGTCTAGTGCAGCTCGTCCAGCTCGTGAGGTAAAGAACCGTAGACCGGGAGCTCCAGGAACCCGTCTGGACCGCGGAGAACTCGGTCTTCTGGAGACGATGCTGTAAAACACTTTCCCTTCTACGCTCAGTGAGACTGACTGGAACTGGTCAACGTTTCTCCTGGTCCGTAGAGCTCTGGTCCTCTGGTCCTGCTTCTCCTGGTCCGTAGAGCTCGGGTCCTGCTTCTCCTGGTCCGTAGAGCTCTGGTCCTGCTTCTCCTGGTCCGTAGAGCTCGGGTCCTGCTTCTCCTGGTCCGTAGAGCTCTGGTCCTCTGGTCCTGCTTCTCCTGGTCCGTAGAGCTCTGGTCCGTAGAGCTCTGGTCCGTAGAGCTCTGGTCCTCTGGTCCTGCTTCTCCTGGTCCGTAGAGCTCTGGTCCTCTGGTCCTGCTTCTCCTGGTCCGTAGAGCTCTGGTCCTGCTTCTCCTGGTCCGTAGAGCTCTGGTCCTGCTTCTCCTGGTCCGTAGAGCTCTGGTCCGTAGAGCTCTGGTCCTGCTTCTCCTCGTCCGTAGAGCTCTGGTCCGTAGAGCTCTGGTCCTGCTTCTCCTGGTCCGTAGATTCTCCTGGTCCGTAGAGCTCTGGTCCTGCTTCTCCTGGTCCGTAGGAGCTCTGGTCCTGCTTCTCCTGGTCCGTAGAGCTCCGGTCCGTAGAGCTCCGGTCCGTAGAGCTCTGGTCCTGCTTCTCCTGGTCCGTAGAGCTCTGGTCCTGCTTCTCCTGGTCCGTAGAGCTCTGGTCCTGCTTCTCCTGGTCCGTAGAGCTCTGGTCCGTAGAGCTCGGGTCCTGCTTCTCCTGGTCCGTAGAGCTTCGGGTCCTGCTTCTCCTGGTCCGTAGAGCTCGGGTCCTGCTTCTCCTGGTCCGTAGAGCTCTGGTCCTCTGGTCCTGCTTCTCCTGGTCTGTAGAGCTCTGGTCCTGCTTCTCCTGGTCCGTAGAGCTCTGGTCCTGCTTCTCCTGGTCCGTAGAGCTCTGGTCCGTAGAGCTCGGGTCCTGCTTCTCCTGGTCCGTAGAGCTCGGGTCCTGCATCTCCTGGTCCGTAGAGCTCTGGTCCGTAGAGCTCTGGTCCTGCTTCTCCTGGTCCGTAGAGCTCTGGTCCCGTAGAGCTCTGGTCCTGCTTCTCCTCGTCCTGGAACTATTAGAGGGAACTTTACAGGAACCTTCCTGTCACTCGGCCCCGTCAGCTGCCGTGTCTCCACGGAGAGGAAGTTCCTCCCACTGAGAGGGCCGAGTGACAGGAAGTTCCTGCCTTGAGTATTATCCATCAGCACCCAAGAGTTTCTCGGGGCCGTTCTGAGTATCTACTCCGAGGCAGGAGTCGCTTAGCCCCTGTAAAAGTTTGGAGGCGGTTCCTGCGGTGGAGACACGAACCAACGGCCCCGTAAACTGACCCCGAGGTTCCTGCGGTGGGAGACAGGAACCAACGGCCCGTAAACTGACCCCGAGGTTCCTGCGGTGGAGACACGAACCAACGGCCCCGTTAAATGACCCCGAGGTTCCTGCGGTGGAGACACGAACCAACGGCCCCGTTAAATGACCCCGAGGTTCCTGCGGTGGAGACACGAACCAACGGCCCGTAAACTGACCCCGAGGTTCCTGGCGGTGGAGGACAGGAACCAACGGCCCCGTTAAATGACCCCGAGGTTCCTGCGTGGAGACACGAACCAACGGCCCGTTGAAATGACCCCGAGGTTCCTGCGGTGGAACGGTTCCATGATGTTTGTTCGCTCTCTGAGAGCAGACGACACTCAGCAGACACGTAACGACCCGAACCCTTCCAATAATCAATCGTGTTGATTAGTTATCAGGTTACTGTGTGTGTGTGTGTATGTGTGTGTGTGTTACTGTGTGTGTGTGTGTGTGTTACTGTGTGTGTGTGTGTTACTGTGTGTGTGTGTGTTACTGTGTGTGTGTGTGTTACTGTGTGTGTGTGTGTTACTGTGTGTGTGTGTGTTACTGTGTGTTTGTGTGTGTGAGTGGTGTGTTAATGTGTGTGTGTGTGTGTTAATGTGTGTGTGTGTGTGTTACTGTGTGTGTGTGTGTTACTGTGTGTTTGTGTGTTACTGTGTGTGTGTGTGTTACTGTGTGTTTGTGTGTGTGAGTGTGTGTTAATGTGTGTGTGTGTGTGTAATGTGTGTTGTGTGTGGTTAATGTGTGTGTGTGTGTTACTGTGTTAATGTGTGTGTGTGTGGTGTGTTAATGTGTGTGTGTGTGTGTTAATGTGTGTGTGTGTGTTAATGTGTGTGTGTGTGTTACTGTGTGTGTTACTGTGTGTTACTGTGTGTGTGTGTGTGTTACTGTGTGTGTGTGTGTGTTAATGTGTGTGTGTGTGTGTTACTGTGTGTGTGTGTTACTGTGTGTGTGTGTGTGTTAATGTGTGTGTGTGTGTTACTGTGTGTGTGTTAGTGTGTGTGTGAGTTACTGTGTGTGTGTGTGTGTTAATGTGTGTGTGTGTGTTTAAT
>JAJDFG010001744.1:10000-12500 GCA_021039105.1 Scomber colias
TCCTCCATCCTTTCCTCTCCTACTTCATCCCTCCATCCTTTCTTCTCCTCCTTCATCCCCTCCATCCTTTCCTCTCTTCCTTTCATCCCTCCATCCTTTCCTCTCTTCCTTCATCCCTCCATCCTTTCCTCTCCTACTTCATCCCTCCATCCTTTCCTCTCCTACTTCATCCCTCCATCCTTTCCTCTCCTACTTCATCCCTCCATCCTTTCCTCTCCTCCTTCATCCCTCCATCCTTTCTTCTCCTCCTTCATCCCTCCATCCTTTCCTCTCTTCCTTCATCCCTCCATCCTTTCCTCTCTTCCTTCATCCCTCCATCCTTTCCTCTCCTACTTCATCCCTCCATCCTTTCCTCTCCTACTTCATTCCTCCATCCTTTCCTCTCCTACTTCATCCCTCCATCCTTTCTTCTCCTCCTTCATCCCTCCATCCTTTCCTCTCTTCCTTCATCCCTCCATCCTTTCCTCTCTCTTCATCCCTCCATCCTTTCCTCTCCTACTTCATCCCTCCATCCTTTCCTCTCCTACTTCATCCCTCCATCCTTTCCTCTCCTACTTCATTCCTCCATCCTTTCCTCTCCTACTTCATCCCTCCATCCTTTCTTCTCCTCCTTCATCCCTCCATCCTTTCTTCTCCTACTTCATCCCTCCATCCTTTCCTCTCCTCCTTCATCCCTCCATCCTTTCCTCTCCTCCTTCATCCCTCCATCCTTTCCTCTCCTCCTTCATCCCTCCATCCTTTCCTCTCCTCCTTCATCCCTCCATCCTTTCCTCTCCTCCTTCATCCCTCCATCCTTTCCTCTCCTCCTTCATCCCTCCATCCTTTCCTCTCCTCCTTCATCCCTCCATCCTTTCCTCTCCTCCTTCATCCCTCCATCCTTTCCTCTCTTCCTTCATCCCTCCATCCTTTCCTCTCACTCTGTTTCATTTTAATATCACACTGAAGAAACTAATAAACACTTTCTGTCTCCAGAGTCCTCAGAAGATTAGTGTGTATTAATGTGTGTGTGTTTGTGTGCATGCATGTGTGTGTGTGTGTGTGTGTTAGTGTGTGTGTCTGTGTATGTGTGTGTGTGTGTGTGTTAGTGTGTGTGTCTGTGTGTGTGTGTGTGTGTGTGTGTTAGTGTGTGTGTGTGTTAGTGTGTGTGTGTGTTAGTGTGTGTGTGCATGCATGTGTCTGTGTGTTGAAGTCACCTTGAGCTGTGATTGGAGGAGTCGTCTTATCTTCCAGAACAACAGAAACTCAATAATCAATAATCATCATCATCATCATCTTCATCATCATCATCATCATCACAGCTTTTCACAATAAGAGTCCCATATGCTCATTTACAGGTGACACCGGGTTTCTATGTGAATACTTTAATAACTTTAATCAGTTTGTTTGAAACATTACAGAAATTATTAATATACATTAAAATAATTAGAGCTGAGGACTTCCTGTCTGTATGAAACCTGACAAACTAAAACCTTCAATATGTTTCCTGTTGTGTTGTTTAGCACTATAACAGAAACGGCTTCATGTGAGTCCACATTCATATTTTGTATTAATTTTTTATAAAGATAAAAATATGATGATGAAGCTTCTTTTTATTCATTTCTTTACTCGTCTGCCTGCTTTGCATTTAAATAGAAACACAGGAAGTCAATTATTTCCTCTGATAACAAAACTCAGATTGTTTTTCAGCAGCAGGTAGAAACACAGGAAGCTGCAGATTTTAATCTCTCATAGAAAGACGGGAACGCAGCGGAAGAAGAAGAAGAAGAAGAAGAAGAAGAAGAAGAAGAAGAAGAAGAAAAGAAATGAGAGCGAGTGTGTGCTGAAGTGTGATGATGTCATTATTACAGGCTGAAGTGTGATGATGTCATTATTAGAGGCTGAAGTGTGATGATGTCATTATTACAGGCTGAAGTGTGATGATGTCATTATTAGAGGCTGAAGTGTGATGATGTCATTATTACAGGCTGAAGTGTGATGATGTCATTATTACAGGCTGAAGTGTGATGATGTCATTATTACAGGCTGAAGTGTGATGGATGTCATTATTACAGGCTGAAGTGTGATGATGTCATTATTACAGGCTGAAGTGTGATGATGTCATTATTACAGGCTGAAGTGCGATGATGTCATTATTAGAGGCTGAAGTGTGATGATGTCATTATTAGAGGCTGAAGTGTAATGATGTCATTATTAGAGGCTGAAGTGTGATGATGTCATTATTAGAGGCTGAAGTGTGATGATGTCATTATTAGAGGCTGAAGTGTGATGATGTCATTATTAGAGGCTGAAGTGTGATGATGTCATTATTAGAGGCTGAAGTGTGATGATGTCATTATTAGAGGCTGAAGTGTGATGATGTCATTATTAGAGGCTGAAGTGTGATGATGTCATTATTGCATCACTGAACGAAACACTGAAACATAAAAGATGAAAATGCTGCAAAATCCTTCACTGATCTTCATCATCATCACCATCATCTTCATCACCACCATCATCACCA
>JAJDFG010001744.1:15000-22500 GCA_021039105.1 Scomber colias
ATGGTGGTGATGATGGTGATGATGATGATGTTGGTGATG
This sequence comes from Scomber colias, assembly GCA_021039105.1. NCBI lineage: Eukaryota > Metazoa > Chordata > Actinopteri > Scombriformes > Scombridae > Scomber > Scomber colias. The sequence goes on from JAJDFG010001744.1 coordinate 15,040, forward strand.
GTGATGATGGTGATGGATGATGATGATGTTGGTGATGGTGGTGATGGTGATGATGGTGGTGATGGTGATGATGGTGATGATGATGATGGTGATGGTGGTGATGATGGTGATGGTGATGATGATGGTGGTGATGGTGATGATGGTGATGATGATGGTGATGGTGATGATGGTGATGATGATGGTGATGGTGATGATGGTGATGGTGATGATGATGGTGGTGATTGATGAGTGATGGTGATGATGATGTTGGTGATGGTGGATGATGTTGGATGATGGTGATGATGGTGGTGATGAGCTGATGATGGTGATGATGATGATGTTGGTGATGGTGATGATGGTGATGATGATGATGTTGGTGATGGTGATGATGGTGGTGATGGTGATGAGTCGATGACTGATGTTGATGGTGTGGAGATGATGGTGATGATGGTGATGATCGATGATTGGTGATCGGTGATGATGGTGATGATGGTGGTGATGCATATGTGATGATGATGACTGGTGATGATGATGATGGTGATGGTGATGATCGGTGATGATGCGTGGTGATGATGGTGATGATGGTGATGATGATGATGGTTGATGGTGATGATGGTGATCGATGGTGATGAAGGTGGTGATGATGGTGATGATGATGATGGTGATGATGGTGATGGTGCATGATGATGGTGATGGTAGATGATGGGGATGATGATGATGGTGATGATGGTGATGATGGTGGTGATGATGGTGATGGTGATGATGGTGATGATGATCGGTTGGTGATGGTGATGATGGTGGTTGACATCATCGTCATCACACAGACACTGATTAGTTAACTCGTCCCAGCCCTGAGCTGCTGAAGCTTTCATCCACAGTCTTCATCAGTCGTTGGTATAAAGTGAATCATCAGAGAGTCTGAGTCTGTCAGCTCTCATCTTCCTCCTCTCACTCTTCCTCCTCTCACTCTTCCTCCTCTCACTGTATTTATATATTTATATATTTATATAAAAGGTTTCCAAAAAGGCTAAAGATGCTTCACAGCTTCAAAGCAAGAAGACTGAAATTGGAGCTGTTCATTGAGAGCAGCCGCTGCCTCTTCAATCCTCATCACATAGAAACGATGAAGAAGAGAAATATTAAAGACATGAAAGATTGAAGGTCAGAGAGGACGGAGACAGAGTGAGGACGGAGCAAGGACGTAGAGAGGACGCAGAGAGGACGGAGAGAGGACGCAGAGAGGACGGAGAGAGGACGCAGAGAGGACGGAGCGAGGACGCAGAGAGGACGGAGCGAGGACGCAGAGAAGACGGAGCGAGGACGGAGCGAGGACGCAGAGAGGACGCAGAGAGGACGCAGAGAGGACACAGAGAGGACGGAGCGAGGACGCAACGAGGACGTAGAGAGGATGGAGCGAGGACACAGAGAGGACGGAGCGAGGACACAGAGAGGACGGAGAGAGGACGCAGAGAGGACACAGAGAGGACGTAGAGAGGACAGAGCAAGGACGGAGTGAGGACGGAGCAAGGACGCAGAGAGGACGCAGAGAGGACGCCAGAGAGGACGGAGTGGAGGACGGAGCGAGGACGGAGCGAGGACGGAGAGAGGACGCAGAGAGGACGCAGAGAGGACGCAGAGAGGACGCAGAGAGGACACAGAGAGGACGCAGAGAGGACACAGAGAGGACGGAGCGAGGACGGAGAGAGGACGGAACGAGGACGGAGAGAGGACGGAACGAGGACGGAGAGAGGACGCAGAGAGGACACAGAGAGGACACAGAGAGGACGCAGAGAGGACACAAAGAGGACGGAGCGAGGACGGAGAGAGGACGCAGAGAGGACACAGAGAGGACGGAGCGAGGACGCAGAGAGGACGGAGAGAGGACGGAGAGAGGACGGAGAGAGGACGCAGAGAGGACGGAGCGAAGACGCAGAGAGGACGGAGAGAGGACGGAGCGAGGACGCAGAGAGGACGGAGCAAGGATGCAGAGAGGACGGAGCGAGGACGCAGAGAGGACAGAGCGAGGACGGAGAGAGGACAGAGTGAGGACGGAGCGAGGACGCAGAGAGGACGCAGAGAGGACACAGAGAGGACAGAGTGAGGATGGAGCGAGGACACAGAGAGGACGCAGAGAGGACGGAGAGAGGACGGAGCGAGGACGGAGAGAGGACGCAGAGAGGACGCAGAGAGGACGCAGAGAGGACGGAGCGAGGACGCAGAGAGGACACAGAGAGGACGGAGAGAGGACGCAGAGAAGACGGAGCGAGGACACAGAGAGGACGCAGAGAGGACGCAGAGAGGACAGAGCGAGGACACAGAGAGGACGGAGCGAGGACACAGAGAGGACGGAGAGAGGACACAGAGAGGACGGAGCGAGGACACAGAGAGGACGCAGAGAGGACGCAGAGAGGACGGAGAGAGGACGCAGAGAGGACGGAGAGAGGACACAGAGAGGACACAGAGAGGACACAGAGAGGACACAGAGAGGACACAGAGAGGACGGAGCGAGGACGCAGAGAGGACGGAGCGAGGACGGAGCGAGGACGGAGAGAGGACGCAGAGAGGACGTAGAGAGGACGCAGAGAGGACACAGAGAGGACGCAGAGAGGACACAGAGAGGACGCAGAGAGGACACAGAGAGGACGGGGCAAGGACGCAGAGAGGACGGGGCAAGGACGGAGCGAGGACGCAGAGAGGACGGAGAGAGGACGCAGAGAGGACAGAGCAAGGACGCAGAGAGGACAGAGCGAGGACGGAGCGAGGACGCAGAGAGGACGGAGAGAGGATGCAGAGAGGACACAGAGAGGACACAGAGAGGACGGAGCGAGGACACAGAGAGGACGGAGAGAGGATGCAGAGAGGACACAGAGAGGACACAGAGAGGACGCAGAGAGGACGGAGAGAGGACGGAGACAGAGTGAGGACGCAACAAGGACGTAGAGAGGACGGAGCGAGGACACAGAGAGGACACAGAGAGGACGCAGAGAGGATGCAGAGAGGACACAGAGAGGACGCAGAGAGGACGGAGCGAGGACGCAGAGAGGACGCAGAGAGGACACAGAGAGGACGGAGAGAGGACACAGAGAGGACGCAGAGAGGACGGAGCGAGGACGCAGAGAGGACGCAGAGAGGACACAGAGAGGACACAGAGAGGACACAGAGAGGACGGAGAGAGGACACAGAGAGGACGGAGTGAGGACGCAGAGAGGACGGAGAGAGGACACAGAGAGGACGCAGAGAGGACACAGAGAGGACGGAGAGAGGACACAGAGAGGACGGAGAGAGGACGGAGAGAGGACGGAGCATATTTTATATTATTCTCTAGTTTTTACACATTGTTCTTAAACTATTTATCACTTGTTCTCCTTCATCCTCCTCCTCCTTCCCTCCTCCTTTCCTACTCTTCCTTCCTTCCTTCCTTCCCTCCACCTGCTGACACGGTTTCTTCTTCATTTATTTCTGCTTCATGTTTGATTTGCACAAACTGATAATTAACAGACGCAGGAAATGTTAAAGTGTACATGAACTGATGGATGGAGAGATAGAGGGAGGGAGGGATGGAGGGAGGGATGGAGGGACGGAGGGAGGGAGGGATGAGGGACGGAGGGAGGGAGGGAGGGACGGAGGGAGGAATGAGGGAGGGACGGATGGAGGGAGGGACAAAGGGATGGAGGGACGGAGGGATGGAGGGATGGATGGAGGGATGGAGAGATGGAGGGAGGGACGGAGGGAGGGATGGAGGGACGGAGGGAGGGATGGAGGGACGGAGGGAGGGATGGAGGGAGGGATGGAGAGATGGAGAGATGGAGGGAGGGAGGGATGGAGGGACAGAGGGAGGGATGGAGGGAGGGATGGAGGGATGGAGGGAGGGAGGGAGGGAGGGACGGAGGGATGGAGGGAGGGAGAGATGGAGGGAGGGACGGAGGGAGGGACGGAGGGAGGGAGAGACGGAGGGAGGGACGGAGGGAGGGACGGAGGGAGGGAGAGATGGAGGGACGGAGGGAAGGATGGATGGAGGGAGGGACGGAGGGAGAGATGGAGAGATCCTTATTGATTCCTTCCTTCCTTCCTTCCTTCCTCCTGTTCTTCCTTAACCTGAGGACAACAGGAACTGAAGTGTTTCTGATGACAGAGTGAAGAGGAGGAGACAGAGTGAGGAGGAGACAGAGTGAGGAGGAGACAGAGTGAGAGGAGACAGAGTGAAGAGGAGACAGAGTGAAGAGGAGACAGAGTGAGGAGGAGACAGAGTCAGGAGGAGACAGGAGGAGACAGAGTGAAGAGGAGACAGAGTGAAGAGGAGACAGAGTGAGGAGGAGACAGAGTGAAGAGGAGACAGAGTGAGGAGGAGACAGAGTGAAGAGGAGACAGAGTGAGGAGGAGACAGAGTGAGGAGGAGACAGAGTCAGGAGGAGACAGGAGGAGACAGAGTGAGGAGGAGACAGGAGGAGACAGAGTGAGGAGGAGACAGGAGGAGACAGAGTGAGGAGGAGACAGAGTGAGGAGGAGACAGGAGGAGACAGAGTGAGGAGGAGACAGAGTGAGGAGGAGACAGAGTGAAGAGGAGACAGAGTGAAGAGGAGACAGAGTGAGGAGGAGACAGAGTGAAGAGGAGACAGAGTGAGGAGGAGACAGAGTGAAGAGGAGACAGAGTGAAGAGGAGACAGAGTGAGGAGGAGACAGAGTGAAGAGGAGACAGAGTGAAGAGGAGACAGAGTGAGGAGGAGACAGAGTGAAGAGGAGACAGAGTGAAGAGGAGACAGAGTGAGGAGGAGACAGAGTCAGGAGGAGACAGAGTGAAGAGGAGACAGAGTGAAGAGGAGACAGAGTGAGGAGGAGACAGAGTGAAGAGGAGACAGAGTGAGGAGGAGACAGAGTGAGGAGGAGACAGAGTGAAGAGGAGACAGAGTGAGGAGGAGACAGAGTGAAGAGGAGACAGAGTGAAGAGGAGACAGAGTGAGGAGGAGACAGAGTGAAGAGGAGACAGAGTGAAGAGGAGACAGAGTGAGGAGGAGACAGAGTCAGGAGGAGACAGAGTGAAGAGGAGACAGAGTGAGGAGGAGACAGGAGGAGACAGAGTGAAGAGGAGACAGAGTGAGGAGGAGACAGGAGGAGACAGAGTGAGGAGGAGACAGAGTGAGGAGACAGAGTGAAGAGGAGACAGAGTGAGGAGGAGACAGGAGGAGACAGAGTGAAGAGGAGACAGAGTGAGGAGGAGACAGAGTGAGGAGGGAGACAGAGTGAAGAGGAGACAGAGTGAAGAGGAGACAGAGTGAAGAGGAGACAGAGTGAGGGAGGAGACAGAGTGAGGAGGAGACAGGAGGAGACAGAGTGAAGAGGAGACAGAGTGAGGAGGAGACAGAGTGAGGAGGAGACAGAGTGAAGAGGAGACAGAGTGAAGAGGAGACAGAGTGAAGAGGAGACAGAGTGAGGAGGAGACAGAGTGAAGAGGAGACAGAGTGAGGAGGAGACAGCGTGAAGAGGAGACAGAGTGAGGAGGAGACAGAGTGAGGAGGAGACAGAGTGAAGAGGAGACAGAGTGAGGAGGAGACAGAGTGAGGAGGAGACAGAGTGAGGAGGAGACAGAGTGAAGAGGAGACAGAGTGAAGAGGAGACAGAGTGAGGAGGAGACAGAGTGAAGAGGGAGACAGAGTGAGGAGGAGACAGAGTGAAGAGGAGACAGAGTGAGGAGGAGACAGCGTGAAGAGGAGACAGAGTGAGGAGGAGACAGAGTGAAGAGGAGACAGAGTGAGGAGGAGACAGAGTGAAGAGGAGACAGAGTGGAAGAGGAGACAGAGTGAGGAGGAGACAGGAGGAGACAGAGTGAAGAGGAGACAGAGTGAGGAGGAGACAGGAGGAGACAGAGTGAAGAGGAGACAGAGTGAGGAGGAGACAGAGTGAGGAGGAGACAGAGTGAAGAGGAGACAGAGTGAAGAGGAGACAGAGTGAGGAGGAGACAGAGTCAGGAGGAGACAGAGTGAAGAGGAGACAGAGTGAGGAGGAGACAGGAGGAGACAGAGTGAAGAGGAGACAGAGTGAGGAGGAGACAGGAGGAGACAGAGTGAGGAGGAGACAGAGTGAGGAGACAGAGTGAAGAGGAGACAGAGTGAAGAGGAGACAGAGTGAAGAGGAGACAGAGTGAGGAGGAGACAGAGTGAGGAGGAGACAGGAGGAGACAGAGTGAAGAGGAGACAGAGTGAGGAGGAGACAGAGTGAGGAGGAGACAGAGTGAAGAGGAGACAGAGTGAGGAGGAGACAGAGTGAGGAGGAGACAGAGTGAGGAGGAGACAGGAGGAGACAGAGTGAAGAGGAGACAGAGTGAGGAGGAGACAGGAGGAGACAGAGTGAGGAGGAGACAGAGTGAGGAGGAGACAGAGTGAAGAGGAGACAGAGTGAGGAGGAGACAGAGTGAGGAGGAGACAGGAGGAGACAGAGTGAAGAGGAGACAGAGTGAGGAGGAGACAGGAGGAGACAGAGTGAAGAGGAGACAGAGTGAGGAGGAGACAGAGTGAAGAGGAGACAGAGTGAAGAGGAGACAGAGTGAAGAGGAGACAGGAGGAGACAGAGTGAAGAGGAGACAGAGTGAGGAGGAGACAGAGTGAGGAGGAGACAGAGTGAAGAGGAGACAGAGTGAGGAGGAGGAGACAGAGTGAAGAGGAGACAGAGTGAAGAGGAGACAGGAGGAGACAGAGTGAAGAGGAGACAGAGTGAAGAGGAGACAGAGTGAAGAGGAGACAGAGTGAGGAGGAGACAGAGTGAGGAGGAGACAGAGTGAGGAGGAGACAGAGTGAAGAGGAGACAGAGTGAGGAGGAGACAGAGTGAGGAGGAGACAGAGTGAGGAGGAGACAGAGAGAGGAGGAGACAGGAGGAGACAGAGTGAGGAGGAGACAGGAGGAGACAGAGTGAAGAGGAGACAGAGTGAAGAGGAGACAGAGTGAGGAGGAGACAGAGTGAGGAGGAGACAGAGTGAAGAGGAGACAGAGTGAAGAGGAGACAGAGTGAGGAGGAGACAGAGTGAGGAGGAGACAGAGTGAGGAGGAGACAGGAGGAGACAGAGTGAGGAGGAGACAGAGTGAGGAGGAGACAGGAGGAGACAGAGTGAGGAGGAGACAGACGAGCTTCCTGGAGGTCAGACTGACTGAGGTTACAGCAGCGGACGGTTCAGCCCCTCTGGGAGGATCACATGTGGATCGATGTGGGCTTCCCTCGACTGCTGCTGCTGAAACATAACAAGGGAGGGAGGGAAGGAGGGAGGGAGGGATGGAGAGATAGAGGGATGGAGGGATGGAGGGAGGGAGGGATGGATGGAGGGACGGAGGGAAGGAGGGATGGATGGAGGGAGGGACGGAGGGAGGGATGGAGGGACGGAGGGAGGAGGGATGGAGGGATGGAGGGATGGATGGACGGAGGGACGGAGGGTTGGAGGGAACGGAGGGATGGAGGGATGGAGGGAGGGATGGAGGGGACGGAGGGAGGGAGGGATG
>JAJDFG010001745.1:5000-28113 GCA_021039105.1 Scomber colias
TTTAAAATACAGAATATGTGGGGAAATGTGTTTATACATACTTCTTTTTCCATGTGTCTAAATCTATCTAATTGAATTTCATTTATTTATAGTGTTTTTATTCAGTCTATCTCTATCTCATGCTTATTTAGGTGCAGGGATTTGACTTGGATTATAAAAAAATGGACACAAAAATAAGCTCTTTTTTTTGTGGCCTTTTCTTTAACATTACCAGGACATCTGGAGCTTCTATAATCTTCCCCTCTATTAGCCTGTGAAGGAAAACATAACATGAGCATCCGCACAAAACTAAACGAAGCATCTCCCTTCAGGACGGACGGACGGATGGACGGACAGACAACACTGCCGCATTGCTCCAGTTAAGGATATAGGTCAAGAGAGGTTCAGACACAGTTAAATTCATCTCCAAAACAGTCAGCCTGCACCATTAATCCTGTGTAATGCTGCGTAAACTGTGCGACTGAATGAAAATGTGTAACTCTCTGTGAGCACAGTGAGGTTACGGCAGGAAGGGGACAGACCTAATCCTCTTTTGGCTCTGTCGTATCTTCTGCAGTGTGTTTGGCCGGGCCTGATAACCCCCCCCCCTCAATGTCTGTCCATCACCGACCGACTGACTGACTGACTGATAAGGTGACACTATTGGTCCAGTTTTGTTTATAGCACTTCCACAGCCTCCAGGAAGTGCGCCAGGCTCTGAAGCCAATTTCACACGGTGACCAAAATGTGTGTTTTTTACTTCCAGGTCCAAAAATACATTTTTCCCACATGCAATCATGGGGAAAAGGAGTGGATGTAAATAATGGACCCCTGTGAATGAACTCATTTGACTATCAGATTAATCCTCTCAGTCTGGTAACATTTAGAAAGTCTAGTCTAGATCATTTGTATCCCCCTTCTGGTTAGTTTGCATTCATCCAGTTTATTTATTTACAGCATAGAAGTGATGGAGCTGTATCTAACTCTGTTAATACATCCGTGATGCAGCTCTGACTCTCTCTGTGAGACTGAGACTGAGCGTTACCTCGACGACAGGAAACTCCGACACTAAAAGCACCAACCTGACAAAGATCTACAGATGTACAGTCACAGTTTTACATGTGTGAACCAGCAACCAAGGCTGCTGCACAACTGTTAATATGTCACCTTTTTAATTTGAATGGTGAAAAAATAACCATGTAATGAATAAATGGTAAGTTTATGTCATAGGGACATTTATATGATAACTGAGGATCTGTGCATCATTTTATAGTCAATAAACACCAATACGTGTCCACTGTTAACAATATAGCAGCATGAAACACTGTATTAGGGTCATTTACACTCAGTATTAATGATTAACTTGATATTTACAGCATTAAAGCTATTTTTCAAGTTGTTGGTAAGTGAAATAAAATATAAAACATATTAAAAAAAATAGTCTTAACTCAGCCTTTCTTACAACAGCCGCACCTAAAGTCACACAAGTTACATTTTTACACTTTTTTGTTTAGGATAAAATGCTATTAATAAGGTAATGGCACTTTAAAATCCACCAGGCATAGAAACAAAACATTATTCCATTCTGATAATATTCAGTTGAAAACTCAGACCAATCATATCATTCGAACCGAATTACGTAATCGCGCGCGCACCGCTACCCGGAAGAGAGTCTGTTGTGGATCCACGGCATTATAATACATCCATGATACACGGAGATAGCTGTAAACAACTGACAATGACACACAAAAGCGGGACACGGCTTCCACCTCCAGCCGCTCCCACGGGGAAAAAGAAAAGTATATTAGAAAAAGCCACAAAGAAAGAGCTCGATGCTACAAGAGCTAAAACAAGAATCAACATCGGCTCTGAGTCTGATGAAGCTTCACCCAGAGCTAAAAAGGGATGAAACGGTCGCGGAGTTTCTGCTTGAAAGGTATTTGTATTTTGCATAATCTAGTAACATCTGTAGCAGCTCTTCTGCACTTCACACTGTTTACTGGTTGAAGCGGCAATATGGACAGGTGACTAAAGAGTCAGGGACTGGAGGTTTTCATTTAGTCAACATTTAATTATAATTCTTCATCAGAAGATATACAAGATTGGAGGTGGATGATGTGAGGATATGATGATATTTGGATGTTTATGGTCTGGAAATAATATAACAAACGGTAACGTTAATCGCCATGGCAACAGTGGTATACAATGTAAGGGAGTGTACCCATGTTCCCCGGGTCCTATGTTCCCCGATCGCGGCTAACTCGGTTGCTAGCTCAGCGGCTAACTAGAAATGGACTAGCATAATGCTAACGAGTGCTATTACTGCCGTTTAAATCCTATAAATGCCGTCAGATTTACATAAATCAATAAACAGGTTATAGTCAAACAAACAATCAGTGAAACATCAATTGACATAACTTACTTATCATGTAAGGACGCACATTAGGGAAAATAAAGTTAGCCGGCTTCATAGCGTGTAACACTATAACCGGGCAGGGAGGAAACCATGGCAACACCAAACTTAGGTTCCGCCTTCAGTCTTTCTAACATCATATGTGTGTGTAGTTTATGCTGGGTAACCTTTGCTGTACATAATATCACATTTCTGGCATGTTTGACTCGACTGTATTTGTTGTGACCTTACAGTTAACGGATAGATAAGCAAAGCAAGCTAGGTAACTTTATTTGTGTAGCACATTTAATACACAAAGGCAATTCAAAGTGCTTTACAGAATGATTAAAACAGCAAAGTGCACAAGTTCAATAAAATGAGAAGATAAGAAAAGATAAAAATGCTCCAACTTAACTAGCAGGAGTAGGCAATATAAAATATAAAATATTTTAGTTTTGACTACTGTATGAAATGAATAAACTTAACATAGAAAGAAATATCTTAAAAATACTGTGATATCAGATGGTATCAGATTTTTGGGCTGCAGATTGCAAATAGAGACAGGATTTATGAACTTTGTACAATTTGGGAAAGCTTAAGTGTGCACATAGGAGGAATAAAAAGTTAGAAGTTAGGAAAGGTTAGAAAAGAAGATATTAGATAAATATTAAAACAAAAACCTCTAGCGCTTCACAGTTTTGACCTCATCTTATTTTAACTCATCTTCTCACTCACTTTATTTCTCTGCAGCCGATAAAGAAAGCGACTTGTTGTTTTACTTGTTGGTTTTGAAGACAGGGAAGATTTCTTAATAAAAATCAGAAACTAGATGTGAGTCCAGGTCAGGCAAAGGAAGACGAGGAATGTCAAGGTGAGATAAGACTGAAAACAAGGAAAAGAATGATGAGATGTTGGGTGGAAATGGATTTATAATCTCCATCAACACAGGCTTGGAAATAGTTCTGTATTGTCACTCGTGTTGCATTGGTTGCCGCGGGCGACAAGATCCCCAGAAAGTATTGTTTTGTATTTGCGGCAACACATTTCATTTCAGTCCCTAAAACCATTATCGACTGTCAGTCTGTTACAGCTTCGGTGATTGAAGACAGCGCGGTAAATTGCTTGTTTGTTCCTTTTTTTTTTCCATAGCCACAAAACAGGCCTTCACTTTAATGGCTTCATTATTTTTGATTATTCCTTTCATGCATTATTCTTTCCCTGTCATATTCTGGGCTGCTGGGACAATCTGTAACTTTCTGATTGATGAATATTTTTCCCAACACTCCTCTTGTTTTTTTCCTTCTGCTTCTCATACTCTGAGTTTTCCCTTTAAATAGAAACCTGAGGAGGAACTCGCCTAACCGGCCATGCTTGTTAGGGTTTTTTTTTTTTTTTTTTAATTCAACATCTTAGCAGCAGGAGGGAGGAACATGGGATGTGTTTGCCCTGCAGCGCCCGGACATGCTCACAGACATCTGCTCCTGTCTGTGACAAGGTTTAATCTGTCAGGCCGAGTTGTCTTCGTCTTCATTGCTGTTGCTGTTGCTGCTCGGAGACACAAAGCAGAGACGTTTCATGCTTCAGATCCATGATTGGAGCAAGAAAGTGCAGCTTGATAGAGGAGCAACTAAAATCATCATCCTTTAATCGTTTAGTCTATAAAGTGACAAGCATGTTAACTCTTACATGCTGTTCATATTCTGACTCTTAAGTAGTCACCACACCTATATAATCCTTCTGTTTGATTATACTTAAGGAAAACAAACATTCACACAATCACTATTTTATAATCTAGGAAAACATTTTATAGAATAAGAATAATACAGCAACATTTTTGAATGTATATCAGCTGCACAGTAATGAAAAAAATGATGCATTTTATTTACATTTTTGTACACTGTGGTTCACATTAGGAAAAGTCTAGTTAAGCCTCCTGTTGTCCTCGAGTTAAGGAAAGAAGGAAAAGAGGAAGAAGGAAGGAAAGGAGGGAGAGAGAGGAAGGAAGGGAGGAAAGGAAGAAGGAAGGGAGAAAGGAAAGGAAGGAAGGACAGAGGAAATAAGGAAGGTAGGAGGGAGGGAGGGAGGGAGGATGAAAAGAGGAAGGAAGGAAGGAATGGAGGAAAGGAAAGAAGTAAGGGAGAAAGGAAAGGAAGGAAGGATGGAGTAAGTAAGGGAGGTAGGAGGGAGGGAGGGAGGGAGAAAGCAAAAGAGGAAGGAAGGAAAAAAGGACAGAAGAAGGGAAGAAGGAAGGAAGGAAGGAAAGAAAGAAGGGAGGAAAGAAAGAGAGAAGGAGGGAGGAAGGAAAGGCAGACGGAAGGAAGGAAGGGAGGAAAGAAGGAACAGTCAAAACAGTCAAATTTGACCCTCAAACAGAAAGTAAGGGTTAAAAAAGTCCAAGGTAACGTCTTCAAATTCCTTGTTTTTCCCCGATTAACGGTTCAAAACTCAAATATATTTATATTAACATCCTCTATGACAGCAAGGAAAGCAGCAAATCTTCACATTTCACATATTCCTTATCAAATGTTTGGCTTTTGGAAATGGATCGCTCTCGTAGTCGAGTAGTTACGGTGCATGTTATGTTATGTTACCCATCGTCCCTGGTTTGAGTTTGGCAAGGGACCTTTGTTGCATCTCTGTCATATCTATTACTCTCTCTCTCTCCTCTTGTTTCTTGTTTCAAGTTTAATTTATGATGAAAAAAAACAGGCGGGGAGTTCTGCGGAAGTAACTTAGAGCTGCATTCTATCAAAAGGCCACCAGGGGGCGACCGTCTCTATACAAGTCAATGGAGAATTCACCAACTTCTCACTTGATTTCTAACCTCAGTAAACGTTTTCAAAATGTGTTTATGGTCTCAATCGCTAGTTTAAAGCCTTCTTCAATGCAGTATGATGTTCATTTGGGACATTTTGGCCTCCCTGATTTTATATGTGACGATAAAGCAGGGTGCATTAGGGCGTGGCTACGTCCTGATTGACAGGTTGATTGACCAATGTCCTCGAGATCCAGCCCTCGCAACCATAGCAACCTCCCCGCTCCGCCCATGGCTCCGCCTCATGCCCATATAAGTAGAATCCGTGTTTTTATTTTTCCCAGCATGCACCTGAAATTTTCAAGATGGCGCTGCCTAGATCTGAAACTATTGGCTTCCGAGCAGCAGTCCACAAACCAATGGGTGACGTCACGGATGTTACGTCCATTTCTTTTATACAGTCTATGTAAAAAACAAACAAAAACAGGTGATTTTGTAGTAGAGGGACTGTTAGATTAGGATTTACCGACTGAATTTAGTTAACTCAGACTGCTGAAGCATCATACTATAATTCATGTTGTGAATTTCGTCTCATTCTGGGAAATAAAACCATCAAATATTTGGCATTTCTTCCCATTAACAAATGACAGAAACAATTAATCGATTCACAGTTTGTCATCATTAAGCTCTAATGTTTCCTTCCCTCGTTTGGCAGCTCTGTTAGGTCCGAATAAAGAGCTGCCATGTTGTACGTATACAGGGCATGTGAACGTTGGATTAGCACAAATGGCTCCATAGAGGCAAACATGAATTATGCTGATCTGGGTTATTTTATCCTGTGTGGCTGCCGAGCCATTCAGCTGAGAGATAATGAACTCATTTGTCAAACATGGTGCGTGTAGTCTCGCTCGTATTATGCATTGAGTTTATATATATATATGTGTGTGTGTGTGTGTGTGTGTGTGTTCCAACATCTTCAGGATTTGATAATTGATTGCCCTTTATTTGGAGCGTAATTAGTATTCATGGCGATGCTGCTTTAGACTCTGAACACGGTGGGAAATGTGTTGTCCTGCGAGCAAAATGGGAGTAATTGAGGTCACACACACACACACACACACACACACACACACACACACACACACACACACACACACACATACACACCCACACACTGCTGCTGCTGCCCAGGGGTTAAAGGTTAACAGAAGAGACCTGAACAGGACCTGACGTGGATGACATTATGTTTACAGCGTTGAAGTGTTGCATCTCTTCGGGCTGGGCGGAGGTGTTGATTCACAGCGAGAGGTGGAGGTTTTATTATGAGCATCATTAACAGGCATTACTGTCTTACACTGGATATGGCTCGGTGGTAGGCGTGTGTGTGTGTGTGTGTGTGTGTGTGTGTGTGTGTGTGTGTCTGTGTGTGTGTGTGTGTGTCTGTGTGTGTGTGTGTGTGTGTGTGTGTGTGTGTGTGTGTGTGTGTGTGTGTGTATGTGAGCTCACCTCTGTGTCAGATTCATCCTCATTAATCATGATGAGAGTGTGTTAATGAGGAATTCTGGTAGCTTCACTGTAAATGTGAGTGTGTGAGAGTGGTGTGAAGGAAACAACACACACACACACACACACACACACACACACACACATATTAACACCTTATTTTGTAATCTATACAGAAAAAGATATTCCTTTATTATAAATATGAGGAAACAACACACACTTAAAGGAATATTTAACCTCACAGCAACCCTGAAGCTCATTTATTAACACCTTATTTTGTATATGTAGTAAATCTAGACATAATTAGAGATGTAAAAACAACAATTTGTACCTTTTTAGTAGTGATGTGCTAGCCTGGAGGTGTTTTGGTCTCTGTTTCTGTCGAGGCACGCTGGCTTTGATGACTTGAAGATAACGTGGCAGAAAGTAGTCGATTAGTAGATTAATCGATCGGTTGATTGACAGGCAGATAATTGGTTTTCAAAGCATAAATGATAAATATTCCCTGATTTCAGTTTATTATTAATGAGGAGTTGCTGCTATTCTTTGTGTTTTATGTCATAATTAATTCAACATTTGGATTTTGGGCAGTGAATTAAACATATGATTAGATTTTAAAGGTAACTATGATACACATTTATCACTATTTTCTTACATTTCATAATCCAAACAGTTCAGAAAATAATCAGCAGCTTATTCGATGAATGAAAATCAACATAAATTAGAGCCAGTACGCCCCTTACAGGGTTTTATCATGTCTAGATTAAACAAACTATAAGAGAAGTAAGCAGGCATCTTATTAAACTTTCAACTTAAGATTAATATCAGCGTCTCATTTCACTGATATTATGATCTATAATCTATAAGATGATTGTGATTAAATGCCAGATAAATATCAATACTACAAATATAAGTATTCCTAAAGACTCTGCACAACCACACAGGTGATTTTAATTATTTTGTGTCTGATTATAAACCTCCTGAGGGAGTTTACTGACCTCTCCTTCACTCCCTCCTGTCTCCTTAATTGCAGCTGTTTTGATGACATCGTTATTCTTATTAGCACATTGAGTCTGGTCCCCTCATGTAATGTTAATTTCAGTTTCAGCAGAGTTAAAACAACACCTGTGTGTGTGTGTCTGTGTGTGTGTGTCTGTGTGTGCATTGACTTTAAACTATATTTTGTGGCTTTATATTTCCTCTCACGTCGCGGCTCACCTCTGATCTGTTTGTCTTTAACATGAATTTTTGATTTTTGGCACTGCAGGCTGATTTAATTTATTGACCTTTTTACTGTTTTAATTAAATTGGATTCAGGCATGTTTCTAGGAAAAAATAAAACAGCTGAACTATAAGAACAATAAGAACAATAAGAGCATCAGGACAAAGTTGTGTGACTCTCCAATTAAAACAAATGTAAAGTATTTAATTGTTTTAGGGCATTTCTCCTCATAATGTGATCAGTCCTGATAGCTGAGAGGCTCTTAATATCATTTTCTCACCTCTTCACATTCTTCACTTCCTGCCAATAATGCACATCAACATTTCCCCCTCTCCTCCTCTTCTTCTCTATTAACCGTCTCCAAACTCAACTTTGTGAAAGCACAGCAACTTGTAAAGCGATGGCTGTGACAGTTCTGCCCTGAAGGTAATTAGCATATAAAGTAGAGAGATAATGGGGAAAAAATAGGTTCCTCTGACACTACGTTAAGGTGTATGATTATATATTCACCTTGAGCTCAGACAACTGAATCATGTTTGAAATGTAATAAGTTCATATGGGAAACAATCAGCTGTAGATGTTCAGGTTAAACCCTCCTGTTGGCCTGCAGTCAAAGAAGGAAGGGAGGGAGGATGGAGGGAGGAAGGGAGGGAGGAAGAAAGGAGGGAAGGAAGGAAGGATGGAAGGAAGGTAGGAGGGAGAAAGGAAAAGAGGAAGGAAGGAAGGTAGAAGGGAGGGAGGAAAGAAAGGAGGAGGGAGAAAGGAAAAGAGGAAGGAAGGAAAGAAGGACAGGAAAGAAGGAAGGGAGACAGGTAGGGGGAGGAAAGAAAGAGAGAAGGAGGAAGGAAAGGAAGGAGGGAGGGAGGGAAGAAGGAAGGAGGGAGGGAGGGAGGGAGAAGGGAAAAGAGGAAGGGAGACAGGTAGGGGGAGGAAAGAAAGAGAGAAGGCGGAAGGGAGGGAGGAAGGAAAGGAAAGAGGGAGGGAGGGAGGAAAGAAGGAAGGAGGGAGGGAGGGAGAAGGGAAAAGAGGAAGGGAGACAGGTAGGGGGAGGAAAGAAAGAGAGAAGGCGGAAGGGAGGAAGGAGGGAGGGAGGGAGGAAAGAAGGAATGAGGGAGAGAGGGAGAAGGGAAAAGAGGACGGGAGACAGGTAGGGGGAGGAAAGAAAGAGAGAAGGAGGAAGGAAAGGAAGGAGGGAGGGAGCGAGAAGGGAAAAGAGGAAGGAAGGAAAGAAGGACAGAGGAAAGAAGGAAGGGGGAGGAAAGAAAGAGAAGGAGGGAGGGAGGGAGGAAAGGAAGGAAGGAGGGAAGGAAAGAAGGAGGGAGGAAGAAAGGGGGATGAAAGAAGGAAAGGGGGAAAGAAAGAGAGAAGGAGGGAGGGAGGAAGGACAGAAGGAAGGAAGGGAGGAAGGGAGGAAAGAAGGAACAGTGAAAACAGACGGGGTCAGTTTGACCCGTGAGGACGACAGGAAGGTTACAGTCACAGAGAGTTCTAGTAAAAACACAGCAGACACATCTCTCAGCGTCGTCTGGGCTGTCGGGTTTGTGGGTGAATCTGAGGGAGTCACTAAAGGGAGATGTCGACTCCAGTGGAGCGTTATCAGAGTCACTGGAGTGTGATGATGGAGGCGCTGCTCCGGGGTTTGTTTGTTGAGCCACAGAGGAGACGACAGGGAGACAGACAGACAGGCAGGCAGGCAGGCAGAGAGACAGGCAGGCAGGCAGGCAGAGAGAGAGAGAGGCAGGCAGGCAGACAAACAGGCAGGCAGACAGAGAGACAGACAGGCAGGCAGACAGACAGGCAGGCAGACAGACAGGCAGGCAGGCAGACAGACAGACAGACAGACAGACAGGCAGACAGACAGACAGACAGACAGGCAGACAGACAGACAGACAGGCAGACAGACAGACAGGCAGACAGGCAGGCAGACAGACAGGCAGACAGACAGGCAGGCAGGCAGGCAGACAGAGAGACAGGCAGGCAGAGAGGCAGACAGACAGGCAGGCAGGCAGGCAGACAGAGAGACAGGCAGGCAGGCAGGCAGAGAGAGAGAGAGGCAGGCAGGCAGACAAACAGGCAGGCAGACAGAGAGACAGACAGGCAGGCAGACAGACAGGCAGACAGACAGGCAGGCAGGCAGACAGACAGACAGACAGACAGGCAGACAGACAGACAGACAGGCAGGCAGACAGACAGGCAGGCAGACAGACAGACAGACAGACAGGCAGACAGACAGGCAGGCAGGCAGACAGACAGACAGGCAGACAGACAGGCAGGCAGGCAGACAGGCAGGCAGACAGACAGGCAGGCAGACAGACAGGCAGGCAGGCAGGCAGACAGAGAGACAGGCAGGCAGAGAGGCAGACAGACAGGCAGGCAGGCAGAGAGACAGGCAGGCAGGCAGGCAGAGGAGACGACAGGCAGACAGGGAGAGAGGCAGACAGACAGGCAGGCAGGCAGGCAGGCAGAGGAGACGACAGGCAGACAGGGAGACAGGCAGGCAGAGAGACAGACAGACAGGCAGGCAGACAGACAGGCAGGCAGAGGAGACGACAGGCAGACAGGGAGAGAGGCAGACAGACAGGCAGGCAGGCAGGCAGGCAGAGGAGACGACAGACAGACAGACAGACAGACAGACAGGCAGACAGACAGACAGACAGGCAGGCAGACAGACAGGCAGGCAGGCAGACAGACAGACAGACAGACAGGCAGACAGACAGGCAGGCAGGCAGGCAGGCAGACAGACAGGCAGGCAGAGAGACAGGCAGACAGACAGACAGAGAGAGAGGCAGACAGAGAGGCAGACAGACAGACAGGCAGGCAGGCAGACAGACAGACAGGCAGAGAGGCAGACAGACAGGCAGACAGACAGACAGACAGGCAGACAGACAGACAGACAGGCAGACAGACAGACAGACAGACAGACTCCTCAGATCTCACTGCTGCTGCTGCTCATGACATCACACAGCTTAGAAAACAGTTTTACTTAATTTATGAGCAGTGTGGAGGATAAATAGATGAAGAAATGTTGATGATTATAAAGGAGGAAGTCACACCTTTTAAGATTTTCCTCATTATTTAATATTTAACATGTTACTGAATACATATATTGCTGTTTTTAATTCTTTGAAATCAATATTGTTTTATATATTTAGTAAATAAATCATGATGTGGGCTTAAATGGAGTCACAGCACCAATTAAATCCACTTTATTCATCAAATATCTTTATTTTATATTCTAAAATCTACATGAACTAATGAATACATTTTACAATGAGAGATAAATGTTGCTTTATAAGAAATGATCTCCCTTATAAATCATGTCAGTATCCATGACAACACAGCTACACTTAGATCTAAGGAAGGAAGGAAGGAAGGAAGGAAGGTAGGTTGGAATGAAGGAAGGAAGGAAGGAAGAAAGGATGAAAGGAAGGAAGGTAGGAAGGAAGGAAGGAAGGAAGGAAGGTAGGGAGGAAGAACAGATGGAAGGAACATTTAACAGCTGAAAACATTGGTTAGAAAATTAGGAAAAGTAAAAAAGTAATGAGTTACATTACTTTGATTAAGTAATTGAAATTACTTATTACATTTTAAACAGAGTAACTAGTAATCTGTAACCTATCACGTTTCCATAGTAACCTTGGCAACCCTTATTATGATCAATCTGCCAGTTTACAAGCAGGTTTTTACACTTTTAAAATGATCTTTTAAATCCAACTGAGATTAAACTTCCTCTTTTTGGTCTCCAGACACACATCTACCCTTTAAACCACTTGTCCTTTGATATTCTTTTGAGTTTAACACAGAGAATCAAATCTATGCATGAAGCGATTCATCACAGGCGGAGCAGACGGTCACACTGAGCCTGATTGCATCCTGATACACAGACTCTGATCAACAAACACACTTTATCTCTGCTGCTGAAGTCTCTCTCTTCTTCTGTAACTCACAAACCAAACATGAACACACATCTTGTCCTGAACGGCAGCTTGTTGAACACAGATTCAGTCATTAAGCCTAGACAGCTAATTAGCTTCTGAGCTACAGCACATTTAACAACATGGACCTGAATAATGTCACTTTGATCTGTTTAGTTTTACTTGTTGCTCCTCGATATCTCACACACACCGACACGCTGTCTCTCCATGACTAGTACTGTAATTTAGTCCAGTTTTACATTTGAGAGAAGAAAAAACACCTTAAAAACTTTTTCTTTTAGCTCAAAATGTAATAACTTTTCCTCATGTGACCCCGTATATACACAAAATGTAAATATTTAATTATTTTTGTGCAGCTGATACACATTTTTTGACTCATATTTATTCAAAAATACTCTTTATTTACATTTAATATAATGAATTGACATCATCTCCTGTGTTATGTTGCATTGGACAGATATATAGTGTGATCGTAAATGCATAAAAAGCATAAAAGCTGAAGAATAAACTCTTTAAGGATTAATCACCAACGTATCAAAGGCTGCGTTCACACTGCAGGCAAATCTGATTCAAATCTGATTCAAATCTGATTGCTTCTCAAATCTGATGTTTAGTCCTGACTGTCCACACTGATTTGGCTCTGTTCAGACTGGGCCACATTAATGACCAATTTGACAAGTTGCCGTGGCAACATCGTCAGAGCGGAGGCGTCAGCTAGCGTGTATTGTGTGATGTCATATAATTGCGACAGCAACAACAAACCCTCGAGCTTCACTTGAACGGAGCCATCTCCCCAAAGATTAAGAATTTGGTCAAGGTCCTCTGTCCAAGGACTGATGTTTGACGTCCTCCGTTGCCTCCAGTGATATCACCTAGCAACAACAACTGGAATAAGTCCTCCAGTGATATCACCTAGCAACAACAACTGGAATAAGTCCTCCAGTGATATCACCTAGCAACAACAATTGGAATAAGTCCTCCAGTGATATCACCTAGGAACAACAACTGGAATAAGTCCTCCAATGATATCACCTAGCAACAACAACTGCAATAAGCGCGGGTCTGGTGTCTCATAGAGTGACGTAGCGTAGAGACGTAGAGAGACGTCACGGACAGTCAAATCAGATATGAGTGTTTGGAGCTGTTCAGACTCAGACACATCTGTCCAAATGAGATTTGAAACTTTCTCCCAAAGGTGGTTTCAATCTGGTTTACAAAAATCAGATTTCAGATGTGATTTATGACTGTTGAGACTTCATAAGAGCGTCTGGTTCCAATCTAGATTGGCTAAAAATCGGATTTTGGCTTGCAGTGTGAACGCAGCCAAAGACTGATGAGGAATTCATTAATGATTTATGGTTCAGAAATAATATATAGAGACTATTGTGAACAGAGGTTGCATAAAGAGCCAGTATTAGATAAATAAGCAGTTTATTTATTTATCTTTATATTAAAGTAAATCATCCAAAGATATTCCAGTAGAGTCAGAGAATACATAAAGTCAGACTTTTAAAAGCACCTTTTATTCCTCACCTTTATCTTTTACCTTGAAATAAGAAGGAAGCTTTAACAATATAGATCTCCTTTCATTGCACATTCATCAAATACTCACTCCAGCTGAGAGGTTGTGAGTCGTACAAGGCTTCAAAATGAACCCGATGACACTGCTGCCGGGCGTGGTGTCTCTTTTATAACACTCGTTTCGTTATTCATAGCAGTTTCCTTTGCCAGAGTTTTAAGGACAGTCATGAGAAATGTCTTAACGTGCTCATTGGCTGGCTTTGACCTACAGACGCTGAGCAGAGCAAAGATTGTTTTCAGGAGTCAGAGTGAATCCTCTCGGTGGATTTTCACTCACACATGTTTCTCTGATTGTGTATTTATAAAAGAAAGGATGAAGATAAGCAGCATCACAGTGAAATCTAATATACGACAATAGAAATAGCCTCAAAATTATTAGTTTAAGCTTCCTGTCGTCCTCCCGGGTCAAATTGACCCCGTCTCTTTTTACTGTTCCTTCTTTCCTTCCTTCCTTCCTTCCTTCCTTCCTTCCTTCCTTCCTTCTTCCCTCCCTCCTTTCCTTCCGTCTGTCCTTCCTTCCTTCCCTCCCTCCCTCCTACCTTCCTCCTTTCCTTCTTTCCTCTGTCCTTCTTTTCTCCCTTCCTCTTTCCTTTTCTTCCTCCCTCCCTCCTTCCTTCTTTCCTCCCTCCCTCCCTCCCTCCTACCTTCCTTCTTTCCTCTGTCCTTCTTTTCTCTCTTCCTCCTTCCCTTCCTTCCTCCCTCCCGCCTTCCTTTTTTCCTCCCTCCCTCCTACCTTCCTTCTTTCCTCTGTCCTTCTTTTCTCCCTTCCTCTTTCCCTTCCTTCCTCCCTCACTCCTTTCCTCCCTCCCTTCCTTCCTTCCTTCCTTCCTTCCTTCCTTCCTTCCTTCCTTCCTTCCTTCCTTCCTTCCTTCCTTCCTTCTACCTCCATTCCATCCTTCCTTCTTCCCTCCCTTCCTTCCTTCTTCCTCCCTTGCTTCCTTGACTCGGGGACAACAGGAGGGTTAAGTTTGAGTTAGCCTCTTTAACTCTTAACATACTGGATTAAATTGTAATATACCTTTAAATATATACTGAACATAGGAAGAGTGAGACTGTCCATCATGAATTAGTCTTCATGTTTTTGTATTTTAATCAATCATTCAACATTTCTCAAATATGAGGATTTGCTTCTTTTCTCAGTTTTATATCATTTAAAACTGAATATCTTGGATGCCCTGATATCATGTATGATAAAACAAAATCTCCATTATTAGTTTTCTGTCAATCTATTAATCGACTGATCAATGCAGGTTTATTAACCCTCCTGTTGTCCTCGAGTCAAGGAAAGGAAGGAAGGACGGAGGAAAGAAGGAAGGAAGGAAGGAGGGAGGGAGTAAGGAAGGAAGGAAGGACGGACAGAGGAAAGAAGCAAGGAAGGAAGGAAGGAAGGGAAGGAGGGAGAAAGGAAGGGAGGGAGGAAGGAAGGAAAGAAGGAAGGAAGGAAAAGAGGAAGGGAGGAAGAAAGAAGGAAGGGAGGAAAGAAGGAAGGGAGGAAAGAAGGAAGGGAGGAAAAGAGGAAGGGAGGAAGGTAGGGGGGAGGAAAGAAAGAGAAGGAGGCAGGGAGGAAAGAAGGAAGGAAGGAAGAATGGAAAGAAGGAAAGGGGATGAAGGAAGGAAAGAAGGAAGGGAGGAAAGAAGGAACAATCAAAACAGAAGAGGTCAATTTGACCCGGGAGGACGACAGGAAGGTTAAAACATCCTTTCATTGTAACTAAGGAAACGAGAACAGACACATAAGTTTAATTAACGTCAGCATGCATGAAGAAGATTGACTAAAGCAAGTTGAAAGCGAGCCCAATGATTCCTGTCTGTGTGTGTGTGTGTGTGTGTGTGTGTTCATGTGTGTGTGTGAGACTACACGGCGTCCCACATGACACACCCGCGTTGCCACGACAACCTGGATCCCTCAGTTCTGTTTGACGCTGACGTTACCCGCCCAGCCTGACACCACCACCACCACCACCACCAAATACTCCACCTATCCTGGAAACATTAGCTCAACAGTGACCAGGTCCCCACCTCACTTTAAAATAAAAACAGCTCCGTGTAACCTCTGAGGACTAGTAAACACCCTCAGCTGAAACCCGAGCCTGTAACATGGACAGGAAATGACATCACGGGGCAGAGGGGAATAACACTCCCAGAGCTCCTGCAGTATTATTTCACTGTTGTGTAATGGTTAGTGTAATTGTGAGCTTGTTCTGCTGCTATAGTGGAGTGTTGATGCAGGCGGGCGAGCTCATGTCTCATTCGGGGGTTTAGCTGTCAGGCCGATCGCTGACGAGCTGCCAAGTGAGGTCCAAGAGAAAACACATGGCGTCAACATCCTGGAGAGCTACGTGGTGCTGATGAGGGACGGTCTGAGCTCCATGAGTAAACATTTCTGAGCTGTGATGGAGTGCAGATCGAAGAGACGCCGCTCATCAAACATGTTGGAGGGAAACACAGTTAACCCTCCTGTTGTCCTCGAGTCAAGGACGGAAGGGAGGAAGAAGGAAGGAAAGGAGGAAGAAGGAAGGAAGGAAGGAAAGGAAGGAAGGAAGGAAAGGAAGGAAAGGAAGGAAGGGAGGAAGAAGGAAGGAAAGGAAGGGAGGAAGAAGGAAGGAAAGGGAGGAAGGAAGGAAGGGAGGAAGGAAAGGAGGGAAGGAGGAAGGAAAGGAAGGGAGGAAGAAGGAAGGAAGGGAGGAAGAAAGAAGGAAATGAAGGAAGGGAGGAAAGAAAGGAGGGAAGGAGGAAGGAAGGGAGGAAAGGAAGGGAGGAAGGGAGGAAGGAAAGGAGGGAAGGAGGAAGAAGGAAGGAAGGGAGGGAGGAAGGAAAGGAGGGAATGAAGGAAGGGAGGAAGGAAAGGAGGGAAGGAGGAAGGAAGGGAGGAAAGGAAAGGAGGAAGGGAGGAAGAAGGAAGGAAAGGAGGAAGAAGGAAGGATAGGAAGGAAGGAAGGGAGGGAGGAAGGAAAGGAAGGAATGGAGGAAGGAAGGGAGAAAAGGAAAGGAGGAAGAAGGTAGGAAAGGAAGGAAGGGAGGAAGAAGGAAGGAAAGGGAGGAAGGAAGGAAGGGAGGAAGGAAAGGAGGGAAGGAGGAAGGAAGGGAGAAAAGGAAAGGAGGAAGAAGGTAGGAAAGGAAGGAAGGGAGGAAGAAAGAAGGAAATGAAGGAAGGGAGTAAGGAAAGGAGGGGTGGAGGAAGGAAAGGAAGGAAGGGAGGAAGAAGGAAGGAAGGAAGGGAGGAAAGAAGGAACACTCAAAACAGACGTGGTCAATTTGACCTGAGAGGACGACAGGAAGGTTAAAAGATAGATTTGGGTTTTTATCTTAATACTGAGGTGGTCTCTATTTCTCTATTCCCTCTTTTCTTTTCTAAGCTGCAGCGGAGGGATACGTTCTAGTTCATCGCGTGTGCAGATCTGTTGCAGGAATTTAACACTTAACAAGATTTAATATGTATTTTCTGTGTATTTATTTACACTTTCCTCCTCCTCAGCTGTTCTCAGCTCAACTGCTGACATATGGGGCGCCACCAGGCTTTTTTTTGGCCCTGTGAACAGATACAGTATCACATTGAGCCCACCACCACCACCACACACAGGCCATGCCAACCATGTGCAAACCAAATCTCAACCTGTGAAGGATTGCAACTCCCTTATAGTCCAATACTAACTAACTGACATTAACCCTTAAACAGACAACGTGCACCAGGAGATACAGACTCTTTAACCTTCCTGTTGTCCTCCCGGGTCCTTCCTCTGTCCTTCCTTCCTTCCTTCCTTCCTTCCTCAGATCTAAGTTCAGCTGTTAGGGTAAATGTTCCCTCCTTCTGTCCTTTCTTCCTTCCTTCATCTGTCCTTCCTTCCTTCCTCCCTCCTTTCCTTCCTTCTTACTCCCTTCCTTCCCTTCCTCCCTCCTTTCCTTCCTTCTTCCCTCCTTTCCTTCCTACCTTCCTTCCTTCCTCCCTCCTTCCTTTCCTTCCTTCTTCCTCCCTTCCTTCCTTCCTCCCTCCTTCCTTTCCTTCCTTCCTACCTTCCTTCCTTCCTCCCTCTCTCCTTCCTTCTTCCTACCTTCCTTCCCTTCCTCCCTCCTTCCCTCCCTCCCTCCTTTCCTTCCTTCCTTCTTTCCTTCATTCCTTCCTTACTTGAGGTGCAAATGACATAACTAGTAAGGTCTGTTTAAGGGTTAAGCTGTGATAATATAACACTAGAGTAGAGTAGACATGCATGCAAAATGAAATATTCTATTAGCGTAATGATGATATGTTAACTACTCTTAGATTCATATTAACTTTTCACCCCCTTATGGTTCCCGTAGGTGACATTTCTTGCAGGCCCTCTTCTACTAAAAACTCACAAATGGTGCAAATGTATGGCTCTTTGTTCACAGTGTTATCCACAACTTGCTCCTTTTTGCACAGAGGAACATAAGCTCTCTAGGACACGCTAGCTTGTCGCTTGTTCCTTTCAGAAACCTCCAGATAAACACACATGTGAACTGTATTCATGCCTTTATATAGGTGAGGAGTTGGGAAGAAACTGAGCTGTAAATTGGCACTCAGAGGTGATTTCTTAGATAGGTTTTGTCTCTCTTTATTATACAAAGACTCTGGAGCTTTGTTCTCTATCCTAATGTGAGAAAAACAATAAAGTTAGCAGATTGTTAAGACTTCAGATCCGTGCTAACAATATGTATTAATGCCACAGCTCAATAAAAGCTGCTCATCTGTGAGCTTTTGCACATCACTCTTCAACATGTGCTGCTGTGGCTCAGTTTGTTCTGTAGATACTGAAACATCACAGCAACTAGTGTCTGAAATACTTCTGATTCAACACACTGAAGCAGCACCAAACCTGTGAACCCTTCTGCTTTTCTTTTTATTTCCTTGTACATCATACAGCAGTAACAGCTCATCTCTATCTAACTTCATTAGCTGCAGACACAGCAGCTGCTTACAGGAAGTCAGAGTTAATAAGTGTTGATGCTCACATAGTTATCGCTATAGTTATAGTTATCGTTCTTAGTGTGGACGGCCCTTAACAACAGCAGGACACAGAGCCGGAGCATGTTACTACCAAGATATATAAGTATCCAAAAAACACAGACTACAAGAAATACTCTGAAATATGCAAAAGGAAAAAAAAAGTTGTAAAAGCCGTGCAACATCTGCAAACTATAACAAAATGTATCCCTCCGCCACAGCTCAGCGAGGAACCTAAAGAGGAACTTTTGCACTAGATGGACTGTAAGTTTAAGATATAGGACTGTCCTTCTTTCCTTCCCTCCTTCCTTCCTCCCCTTTCCTTCCTTCCTTTTAGCTAACTCAGACTGCTGAATCATCATATTTACTTCATCCAGATTTACAGTGTAGTTTCAATCCAGAGGGAATAGCTTTAACCTTTGTATCGTCCTCCTGGGTCAAATTGACCCGTCTGTTTTGACTGTTCCTTCCTTCCTTCCTTCCTCCCTCCCTTCCTTTCCTTCCTTCCTTCCTCCCTTCCTCCCTCCTTTCCTTCCTTCTCCCTTCCTTCCTTCTTCCTCCCTCCCTCCTTTCCTTCTTCCTCCCTCCCTCCTTTCCTTCCTTCTCGCTCTCCTTCCTTTCCTTCCTTTCTCCCACTCTCCTTTCCTTACTTCTTCCTTCCTCCCTCCCTCCCTCCTTTCTTTCCTTCTTCCTCCCTCCGTCCCCTCCTCCGTCCCTCCCTCCTTTCTTTCCTTCCTTTCTCCCTCTCTCCTTTCCTTCCTTCTTCCTTCTTCCTCCCTCCCTCCTTTCCTTCCTTCTCCCTCCTTTCCTTCCTTCCTCCCTTCTTTCCTTCTTCTTCCCTCCCTTCCTTCCTTCCTCCCTCCTTTCTTTCCTTCTTCCTCCCTCCCTCCTTTTCTTCCTTTTTCCTCCCTTCCTTCCTTCCGTTCTCCCTCCCTTCCTTTCCTTCCTTTCTCCCTCTCTCCTTTCCTTCCTTCTTCCTTCCTCCCTCCCTCCCTCCTTTCTTTCCTTCTTCTTCCCTCCCTGCTCCCTCCCTCCCTCTCTCCTTTCCTTCCTTCTCCCTCCTTACTCCTTTCCTTCCTTCCTTCTTCCTTCTTCCTCCCTCCATCCTTTCCTTCCTTCTTCCTCCCTCCCTTCCTTCCTCCCTCCTTTCCTTCCTTGACTTGAGGACAACAGGAGGGTTAAGGTCAGCATGCAGAGCACAGTACAGCAGCCAAGACTCATTTCTATGCACATATTGTCA
The DNA here is from genome assembly GCA_021039105.1 of Scomber colias. Lineage (NCBI taxonomy): Eukaryota > Metazoa > Chordata > Actinopteri > Scombriformes > Scombridae > Scomber > Scomber colias. The sequence continues at coordinate 24,568 of JAJDFG010001745.1, forward strand.
CATCATTAACACTGACTTTAAAATACCTTAACTTAACCTTTTTAAAGGTGCAGTTTGCAGAATTTAGTGGAACACACTTGGCAGAAATGTCGCAATCTGCATTCTCTTTGCTAGATGCCACTAATCTTACACACACACTGCGCTTTTTAAAAAGGTGAAATTAGGAGTAGGGCTGATGGAGTAGAGAAGCCGTCCTCGTTATTTACACCTTATCGTCGCTGGCTCCTTCTGAAAGAGCCAGGCTCATTCCTTACCCGCTCTTAATGGGAAAGATTTGTTACTCCTCTCTTGTTACTTCCCTCTGGCTTCAACATATCCGTCTTCAGAGGGATTTTTTTTTTCACTCCCCGCCGTGAAAGGCTTCGGCCTCGTGTTTTATGTGCAGCCTCTCAGCGGAGGAGAGTCATTGAGTCGTCGAGCTGTTTCAGACGCGGCTTAATGATGCAGCCGACTTTGTTTTTCATTTTTCTGGGTTTATTATTACGGGCGAACGCAAGGACCGATTCAATAGACAAAGAGAGAAAGAAAAAAAAAATGCAAATATTATACAAATTACATCATATTGCTGCGAAGATGTACCGAGGGTGATTACGTTTAAATGAGAGTTTATGGAGGTTTGTTTATCTCTGGAATAACAGTGTGGGGGAAAGTTTCCTGGTGAGTGGAGAAATTATTTTTGCATGTCATCAACGATCAAAACAATCATCTACAAGCTCCAAATAGTCTACGGCACATTTTACTCATGGTGAACTATAAAGGCAAACATGCACACAGTGTACTATCACTATCACAGGCTAGTGTTCGAAAACCGCATACTACTATACTAGATACTTCTATACTACATACTACTATACTAGATACTTCTATACTACATACTTCTATACTACATACTTCCATACTACATACTTCTATACTACATACTTCCATACTACATACTTCTATACTACATACTACATACTTCTATACTACATACTACATACTTCTATACTACATACTTCTATACTACATACTTCTATACTACATACTACATACTTCTATACTACATACTTCTATACTATATACTACATACTTCTATACTATATACTTCTATACTGCATACTACATACTACTATACTATATACTACATACTTCTATACTATATACTTCTATACTGCATACTACTATACTACATACTTCTATACTACATACTACTATACTACATACTACTATACTACATACTACATACTACATACTTCTATACTACATACTACTATACTACATACTACTATACTACATACTACATACTACTATACTACATACTACATACTTCCATACTACATACTTCTATACTACATACTACTATACTACATACTACTATACTACATACTACATACTTCTATACTACATACTTCTATACTGCATACTACTATACTGCATACTTCTATACTACATACTTCTATACTGCATACTACATACTGCATACTTCTATACTACATACTTCTATACTACACACTAAAGGACCAGATAATAAGCAGACCGTTTACACTGTAGTAAACTACACGATTACCCACAATGCATTTGTTTCCTACCCGAGCTGAAATCATCAGGCTGAAGCTGATTTCATTTTAGCTCTAACTCTGTAAATAAACCACTTTATCCACATTTCTAACCTTTTTAGGAAGAAAGTAAAGTAGCCCTTTAGATCCACAATGTGACGCTAATTTGTCCAAATAACATGTTTAAAGTTTTGTTCCTGAGAATTCGGAGTTAGCCGTAGCGAGTAACGCACTTCCTGTCATTTTCACAAAATAAAAGACCTGTTGCCTGTTATTATTAAGAAAACCATAACGATATAATTGGTGCTTTTATTTTGAAAACAGGACGCGAACATACCCTCGCTGTAGCTAACTTGAAACCACTGTTTTTATCAGAAGTTGCGTTGCATCTTGGGTAATTTGAGTGTGAGTAGTAGTGTTGCATCTTGGGTAATGTGAGTGTGAGTAGTAGCGTTGCATCTTGGGTAATGTAAGTGTGAGTAGTAGCGTTGCATCTTGGGTAATGTGAGTGTGAGTAGTAGCGTTGCATCTTGGGTAATGTGAGTGTGAGTAGTAGTGTTGCATCTTGGGTAATGTGAGTGTGAGTAGTAGCGTTGCATCTTGGGTAATGTGAGTGTGAGTAGTCAGCTCTTGATGCATACTCTGCATTTCTGGAGAATCTAGTAAACCATACGGGAACTTCTCACATACTCTAAATCACATACTACTACAGTTAAACACACTACATACTTCACATGACGTCAGAGTTAGTACGAGTAGTAGGAAAGGATGAAGTTTGGAACAGACTCTAACTCTCAGTAGTAGCCGTGTTGGAGGCTTTTTGTGGCGACCTGGAGGCCCGACATGTTTTCTGGAGCTGCACTAAACTAAAGCCTTAAGACTGTTAAAGACATGATGGGATATGCCATCTTAAACAACGGCACTGTGATGTATCCAGGGAAAACTGAGGAGGCAGAAAGAAAGAAAAGAGATAGATATCTAGTAAAAAAAAAAAAAAAAAAGAAGCTGATCCTTGAGGGGAAGATCTAACCATCCAGTGGAAACGTTGACCTACTTTGCTTAGAGGAGACTTAAAGGAAATATATTTGACAGTAGCAGAGGAAAGTGGATCATTTACATGAAACGTGATGCTGAGCTCGTAACTCGACTAGTAGAAGATGGTGTGTGTGTGTTTGTAGTGTTATGTTGTATGAGCTCATAAAAACCCATCAGCAGCATCACAGTGAAATCCAATAAGCTCTCTAACTCTCAACTGACATGGAAATACTAGGTTGAATTGTAGTTCCTTCTGTCCTTCCTCCCTTCCTTCTGTCCTTCTTTCCTTCCCTCCTTCTTTCCTTCCCTCCTTCCTTCTGTCCTTCATTCCTTCTTTCCTTCATTCCTTCTTTCCTTCCTTCTGTCCTTTCATTTCCTTCCCTTCCTCCCTTCCTTTTGTCCTTCTTTCCTTTCCTTCCCTTCCTTCTGTCCTTCTTTCCCTGCATCCTTCCTTCCTCCCCTTTCCTTCCTTCCCTTCCTTCTGTCCTTCTTTCCTTTCCTTCCCTTCCTCCCTTCCTTCTTTCCTTCATTCCTTCCCTTCCTTCTTTCCTTCCCTCCTTCCTTCCTCCCCTTTCCTTCTCTCCCTCCTATCTTCCTACCTCCCTTCCTTCCTTCCTTCCTTCCTTCCTTCCTTCCTTCCTTCCTTCCTTCCTTCCTTTTCTCTTTCTTTCCTCCCCCTTCCTTCCCTCCCTCCTTCCTCCCTCTATCTCTCCTTTCCTTCCTTCTTCCTCCCTTCCATCCTTTCCTTCCTTCTTCCTCCCTCCTTTCCCTCCCTTCCTTCCTTGACTCGAGGACAAACTATTACCACACACACTTGGATTCTTACTTTTGTCTAAAATATTCTCTAAATGATGTAATTGGAGAAAATATTTAAAAAATGCTTTTTAGAGCCTGTGATGTCATCTTCATGTTTGGCCCAAAATCCAAAGATAATGAATTTACTGTCATGTATGACCAAAAAAAAAAAAAAAATTCT
>JAJDFG010001746.1:0-28098 GCA_021039105.1 Scomber colias
GAAGGTAGGAGGGAGGGAGAGAGAAAGGGAAGAGAGGAAGGGAGGAAGGAAGGACAAAGGAAAGAAGGAAGGGAGGAAGGTAGGAACAAAGGAAGGAAAGGAGGGAGGAAAGAAGGAAGGGAGGAAGGTAGGAAGGAAGGAAAGAAGGAAGGGAGGAAAGAAACAGAGAAGGAAGGAAGGAAGGTAGGAGGGAGGGAGAGAGAAAGGAAAAGAGGAAGGGAGGAAAGAAGGACAGAGGAAAGAAGGAAGGGAGGAAAGAGAGAAAGGAAAGGAATAGAGAAGGAAAGGAAGAAAGGTGGATGGAGGAAGGAAGGAGGGAAGGAAGGAAGGTAGGAACAAAGGAAGGAAGGAAGGAAGGCAGGAAGGAAGGAAGGAAGGGAGGAAAGAAGGAACAATCTGACATCTTCCCTACTCTCCTGTCTTTGACTCACCAGGCCTTCATCATTAGTCCATTTACAGCAGGAAATAACCTCCGGCTTCCTGTGTACCTTCCGCCCGGCCGCAACAACCTCTGATTCACACACGGCTAATTTGCTCATTTAGTCACCACGACGACGAGGTGGGTTGCTTTGGCTTCGGCAGAGTCCAGACATCTATTAAATGATACAGCTGCCCATCAATGTGACTCATAACAGGTCCGGCTATGTTCAAAGGTGGCAGCGTAAATGCTATTTTCGGGGTCACTGATTTCCGCCTCGACTGACTTTAATCCCACTGATAATGCATATATTAGTCCAGATAAACAAGTCAAAACAGGCAGAGATTCTTTTGAAATTGATAGAAAGATAAAAACTGGCCAATGTGTAGGAGTTATTTTTCCACAAAAGGCTACAGAGCCATGTCTGTAATTACTTTTTTAAGTAAGAAGATGTGATTTCTTGTAATTAGAACTTCAGTCATTAACATCCTGCATTTCCCACTTCTGTTTAATACTTCAAAATAAAAGTCTTTACAAGCCTCTAATTATACCTTGAATTCAACTTCAGTCATTAACATCCTGCATTTCCTACTTCTGTTTAATACTTCAAAATAAAAGTCTTTATGAGCCTCTACTTATACCTTGAATTCAACTTCAGTCATTAAGATCCTGCATATCCCACTTCTGTTTAATACTTCAAAATAAAAGTCTTTAAGAGCCTCTACTTATACCTGAACAAACTAAAGCATTACAATAAATACAAGTACACACTCTTACAAACTTTTGGGACAAATTACCGATGTCAGCGGAAGTCGCAGTAAACTCTAAAAATCATTTCATCATTAAAAAAAAGTTCAATACTGCTGCCAACACAATACCTTCAGTCTTCAATATTCAACACCACATCTTGAGAGATAAATGAAATAAAAATAAATAATGCTTTTGTAAGAAGTTTTCAAAATAAAGTTGAAAGTTTTGTGAATGCGAGGAGCCTTAAATGGACTTTTGCCTGTTGTCTAAAAATTGACAAAATTGACGTCTGAACAAAGCGAAGAAAAAGTTTGAATCTGACAAAAAACATTCAGCGGCAGTATTTGGTGCAGAGAAGAAGAAACTCACTTAATCCTCTTGTTCTCTTTGAGTCGAGGAAGGAAGGGAGGAAGGGAGGAAGGAAGGAAAGGAGGGAGGAAGGAAGAGAAGAAGAAAGAAGGAAAGGAGGGAGGAAGGAAGGGAAGAAGAACAAAGGGAGGAAGGAAGGATGGAAGGATGGAAGGGAGGAAGAAGGAAGGGAAGGTGGGAGAAGGAAAGGAGGGAGGGAGGAAGGAAGGATGGAAGGGAGGAAGAAAGGAAGGTAGGAGGGAGGGAGAGAGCAAGGAAAAGAGGAAGGAAGGACAGAGGAAAGAAGGAAGGAAGGAGGGAGGGAAGGAATAAAGGTGGATCGAGGGAGGAAAGGAAGGAAGGGAGGAAGGAAGGGAGGAAAGGAAGGAAGGAAGTTAGGAGGTAGGAAACGAAGGAAGAAAGGAGGGAGGGAAGGAAGGAAGGAAGAAAGGTGGATGGAGGGAAGGAAAGAAGGAAGGAAATAGAGAAGGAGGGAAGGAAGGAAGGAAGAAAGGTGGATGAGGAAGGAAAGAAGGAAGGAAATAGAGAAGGAAGGAAGGGAGGAAGGAGAGAAAGGAAAGAAATAGAGAAGGAAGGAAGGAAGGAAGGGGAGGAAAGAAGGAACAGTCAAGACAGACGGGGTCAATTTGACCCGGGAGGACGACAGGAAGCTGAAATAAATCTGCCGTTGTCAGCAGGTTTTCTCTCCTCTCTGTTGTTACAGCGTCTGATTCTTTATTACATTGATTGCAGAGAGACTCGGAGGTCACGTACATTATCTACGCCGACCTCTGTCGTCGCTAAGTCGTAACAACAAAGGTCAGTTTGGATAAAAAGCTGCAGCGCTAGAAGTCTGCTTCACCTTGATAACGACACCAAAGGGGGCCCACGGCTAACGTTGGGCTCGGCCTCGGAGTAGTCTGTAAATCTGGTTTTACTGCACAGCGTTTATTAACCGTGAGGAAAAACACAAGGCATTGGGATGGACACACACACACACACACACACACACACACGACACACACACACACACACACACAAACAACACACACATACACACACATACACACACACACACACACACACAAGTTTTTAGACAGTGTTATTTAGAGACAGACATAAATGAGTCTGCTGAGCACTGGGCTAATGCTAACAGCAGCTCATAAGCCTGTCATTCACACACACACACACACACATACACACACACACATACACACACACACACACACACATACACACACACACACACACACAGGTCAGTACTTGGCAATACACTACACTACATATACGCTCCTGGACTATCAACTATGTTACATTTCCTTAGAGAAAGAAGGGAGGGAGGAAAGAAGGAAGGCAAGGAGGAAGGGAGGAAGGAAGGGAGGGAAGAAAGGGAAAGAAGGAAGTAAGGAAGGTAGGAGGGAGGGAGGAAAGAAGGAAGGAGGGAAGGTAGGAGGCAGGGAGGAAAGAAGGAAGGAGGGAGGGAGAGAGGAAGGGAGTAAGGAAGGACAGAGGAAAGAAGGAAGGGAGGAAAAAGAGAAAGGAAAGAAATAGAGAAGGAAAGGGAGGGAGGAAAGAAGGAAGGCAAGGAGGGAAGGGAAGGAAAGAAGGAGGAAAGAAAGGGAAAGAAGGAAAGTAGGAGGGAGGGAGGAAAGAAAGGGAAGGAAGGAAGGAAGGTAGGAGGGAGGGAGGAAAGAAGGAAGGAGGGAGGGAGAGACGAAGGGAGTAAGGAAGGACAGAGGAAAGAAGAAGGAAGGGAGGAACGAAATAAGGAAGGAGGGATGAATGATGATGAATAAATGAAAATAAGGAAGGAGGGATGAATGATGATGAATAAATGAATGAATAAATGAGTCTGCTGAGCACTGGGCTAATGCTAACAGCAGCTCATAAGCCTGTCATTCACGCACACACACACACACACACACACACACACACACACACAGGTCAGTACTTGGCGCTCCTGGACTATCAACCACGTTTCATTTCCTCACAAGTGTGGGAAAAGACAGAAATGTATTTTTATCACGCAAACATGAAATCCTTGCGAGTCTGCGGGTGATAAAATGCTCAAATGTGTCATACATATGTGTGTGTGTGTGTGTGTGTGTGTGTGTCCGGTGATAACAGCTTGTCTAAATCTGTGTCCTCCCTGCTGATACTCCAACGCACCACAAAGGCGGGCGGGCGGTTGGGCAGGCAAGCAAGCAAGCAGGCGCGGGAGGGGTTGCATTCGTAAGAGAGATCTGGGAGATAAAATAACGCAACGCCTCTCCGCCAATGAATTTGTGAATGTGTCTGTTTGTACTATAGTAGGTGTATCGTGTCAAACTTTGTGTGTTATCTACATTTGTTTGTGCCTGGATTGTCAAACTTTTTCACGCTTGAATGTGTTGGCGAGATCTGCATTTGTGTATGTGTGTGTGTGTGTGTGTGTGTGTGTGTGTGTGTGTGTGTGTGGCATCGCTGGCCGCAGTGAAAGTATCACTCCGGTGTGTTTTCTATGTGTGTGTTAGCTGGAAGCAACGCTGGCTGTTTCACTCCTCTCCTCTCCTCTCCTCTCCTCTCCTCTCCTCTCCTCTCACTCCTCCTCTCCTCTCCTCTCCTCTCCCCTCCTCTCCTCCTCTCCTCTCCTCCACTCCTCCCCTCCTCCTCCACTCCTCTCCTCTCCACTCCTCTCCTCTCCACTCCTCTCCTCTCCCCTCCTCCTCCTCCACTCCTCTCCTCTCTCCTCCTCTCCTCTCCTCTCCCCTCCTCCTCCACTCCTCTCCTCTCTACTCCTCTCCTCTCCACTCCTCTCCTCTCCCCTCCTCCTCCTCCACTCCTCTCCTCCTCCTCCTCTCCTCTCCTCTCCCCTCCTCCTCCTCCACTCCTCTCCTCCTCCTCCTCCTCTCCTCTCCCCTCCTCCACTCCTCTCCTCTCTCCTCCTCTCCTCTCCCCTCCTCCACTCCTCTCCTCCCTCCTCCACTCCTCTCCTCCTCTCCACTCCTCCTCTTCCTCCTCCACTCCTCTCCTCCTCCTCCTCTCCTCTCCCTCCTCCACTCCTCTCCTCTCTCCTCTCCCTCCTCCTCTCCTCTCCCCTCCTCCACTCCTCTCCTCTCTCCTCCTCTCCTCTCCCCTCCTCCTCCGCCACTCCTCTCCTCTCTCCTCCTCTCCTCTCCTCTCTCCTCCTCTCCTCTCCTCTCCCCTCCTCCTCCGCCACTCCTCTCCTCTCTCCTCCTCCTCCTCTCCTCTCCCCTCCTCCTCCTCCACTCCTCTCCACTCCTCCTCCTCCTCCTCTCCTCTCCTCTCCCCTCCTCCTCCTCCACTCCTCTCCTCTCTACTCCTCTCCTCTCCTCTCCCCTCCTCCTCCTCCACTCCTCTCCTCTCTACTCCTCTCCTCTCCCCTCCCCTCCTCTCCTCTCCTCTCCTCTCTCTCTCATCACTGCTTTTCATTAGTCTCTGTTTCTGTGCGATAGTGTTGAATGATGAAGGAGGTCCAGGTTAAAAGCCGTTACTAACACCCATGATGAGAACCCATGTGTTTTTTTTCTCCCCCTTGAGTAACTATACACCCAGGTGTTAACCCTATCAAGGTAGCAGGTTTGACTCCCTCGTGGCTCCGAATTATACATTTTATGGTGTTTTTGACATTCACTGCCCCCATTTTCTAAACCTAAACATCAATATCCTGAATTATATGTTTCTTTCATGCATGTTTACTCTCATCATACACTCAGACTTATGAATTGTTGCCATAGACTGTATAGAAGAAATGGACGTAACATCCGTGACGTCACCCATTGGTTTGTGGACTGCTGCTCTGAAGCCAATACGAATCTGGGCAGCGCCATCTTGAAAATTTCAGGTGCATGCTGGGAAAAATAAAAACACAGATTCTACTTATATGGGCATGAGGCGGAGCCATGGGCGGAGCTGGGAAGGTTGCTATGGTTGCGAGGGCTGGATCTCGAAGGACATTGGTCAATCAACCTGTCAATCAGGACGTAGCCACGCCCTAATGCATACCCTGCTTTATCGTCACATATAAAATCAGGGAGGGCCAAAATGTCCCAAATGAACATCATACTGCATTGAAGAAGGCTTTAAACTAGCGATTGAGACCATAAACACATTTTGAAAACGTTTACTGAGGTTAGAAATCAAGTGAGAAGTTGGTGAATTTCTCCATTGACTTGTATAGAGACGGTCGTCCCCTGGTGGCCTTTTGATAGAATACAGCTCTAAGTTACTTCCTGGTTGGCCTCATTTCAGAGAACCAGAACTCCCCGCCTGATTGTTGCCCACATTTCCAGATTTCTGCTGCAGTTTTTTTTCATTATCGATTCATCTGTGTCTCAATGAATCCATCAGTTGTTTGGTCTATAAAATGTCAGATATGTCGGTCACTGTTTCCCAAATCCTCAAATATATTGTTTGGTCCTTAACAACAGTCCACAACCCTAAAGATATAAACAGTTTACTGTCACAGAAGACTAAAGAAAGCAACAAATAATCTAATTTATGTGGAAGAGAAATTGGACTTTATATCCAACTTTGGCGATTAATTGGTAGCTCCAGTTTCCATAGATCTAGTGTTGTACTCAATGACAGAAAGACAACCAATTATAGAGCTTTGTAGATTAATATTAGAGACATTTGATTCTTCTGCGATGTTTAGAGTGAATTCAAGAGGAAGATAGATTTCATTATAATTTGGATTTGATGTGGTTGGTTGTCGAGCATCATCAGTTTTTCTTTCCCTCCTTGTCAAAACGTCTACAGTCGTGTGCTTTACACTTCACTGAGCACACAGTTGTTTACTGTTCCCAAATGAATCAGTATAGATGAATTAGTTCCTCCGCTACACATTTTTCTCCCCTTGCAATTATAATGCAGATTAAACCAGATCTACTAGACTTTTGTAAATTCAAAAGTTAAAGATGTTTTATTTTGTTTCTAAAATGCTTCTTAACCCTTAAACAGGCCTTACTAGTTATGTCATTTGCACCTAAAGTAAGAAAGGAAGGAAGGAAGGAAAGGAGGGGAAGAAGGAAGGAAAGGAGGGAGGAAGGGAAGGAAGGGAGGAAGAAGGAAGGAAAGGAAGGAGGGAGGAAGGATGGAAGGTAGGAAGGAAAGGAGGGAAGAAGGAAGGAAAGGAGGAAGAAAGAAGGAAAGGAAGAAGGATGGAAACGAGGGAGGAAGGAAGGAAGGAAGGAAGGGAGGGAGGGAGGGAGGAAGGAAGGAAGGAAGGAAGAAAGAAAGAAAGAAAGGAAGGACAGATGAAGGAAGGAAGAAAGGAAGGACAGATGAAGGAAGAAAGAAAGGAAGGACAGATGAAGGAAGGAAGAAAGGAAGGACAGATGAAGGAAGGAAGAAAGGACAGAAGGAGGGAACATTTACCCTAACAGCTGAACTTAGATCTGAGGAAGGAAGGACAGAGGAAGGAAGGAAGGAAGGACAGAGGAAGGACCCGGGAGGACAACAGGAAGGTTAAAGAGTCTGTATCTCCTGGTGCACGTTGTCTGTTTAAGGGTTAAGGTTTCAGCAACGTTGATTTGACACACTTGCTTTAAAACACCTAAGACAAAGAGACACGATGTAAAAACTGCTTTATTTCTTAATGAGTAACTAAACCAAGGCTGATACTTCAACTCTTGGGTCAACTATCTTGCTTGCCTATCTAAAATCTGTTATATATGAGAGATTATTGCCTTAAAATTCAGCTCAACAGCTTCTTGGATGTCAGAGTATGACATAAATGAGACTCATTATTTTTAGATTTTTACTGATTTTCACCAAAAATATTTGCTTTAACCTTCCTGTCGTCCTCCCGGGTCGAATTGACTCCATCTGTTTTGACTGTTCCTTCTTTCCTCCCTTCCTTCCTTTCTCCCTCCCTCCTTCGTTCCTGTCTTCCTTCCTCCCTACCTCCTTCCTTTTTTCCTCCCTCCGTCCTACCTTCCTTCCTTCTTTTCTCCGTCCTTCCTTCCTTTCCTCCCTCCCTCCTCCCTACTTTCCTTCCTTCTATCCTCCTCCCTTCCTTCTTTTCTCCATCCATCCTTCCTTCTGTCCTTCCTCCCTCCCTCCTCCCTCCCTTCCCTTCCTCCTCCCCTCCTTCTCTCTTCCTTTCCTTCCCTCCTTTCCCTCCTCCTTTGACTCAAGGACAACAGGAAGGTTAAGTCTTTCAAACTAAATAAAAGCACAATAAACAGTTAAACTATGGAGGATTATACTGCCTTTAGTAGTTTCATACTGCTATATAACACCTTTTACATGAGAAAGAGCCTCATCGATTCAGCATGTTGGCTTTTGTGTGGATTGAACTTAAACCTGACATTCACGTTCACACCAAAACTACACTGTCTGCTTTTTGCATTTCTTTTCCACATTTTATCTCTTAACTTAAATAAAAAGCGAGACTGTGGAGATCGGGTTTATCCTTTTATAAATCTGCCCAGTGATGCCCAGAGGCTTGTGTCTCTCCTCCATCCAGTCCCTCCTTATTCTTTCCTTTTTTTTATGTCACCGTGGTTACATAAGGGAGGAAGGATAACGGGTGACATCTTCGCCGTGGAGAGCGCTCAGTGTGTGTGTGTGTGCTGCTCGGCTTTTAATCAAGAATTAATTGTTAACCTCAAAGGAAACGAGTCTCCTCAAAGATCCTTCTGTCTCTTGTATCCGTCAAAACAGTCTGTGTCATCATCTCTGTGGTTTCGGTGCCAACTGTGAGAGGCTTTTTGAGGTCAGAAAACTCCTCATGACTCTGATAACGCAATAAAAACATAATTATAGTTGCTTCAAACTCGGCCTTCATTCATCAATAGCCTTACAGAGGAGCCGACCCGTGTGGTTTGGTTAAATTTCTTCCTTTTATTGTGTGAAAAATAAGACTTATTTTTAATTTCAGCAGTCTTATAGTGACTGTACTGTTTTCTTGAAATGTGAATTCTCACTTAAGAAGCACAGCAAACAGTTTTATTTAAATATGTTTGACCCAAAACAAATATTTGAAGTTGTTTGGAGATTAATCTTAGAAAGCTGTTGTCTGTTGTAAGTTATTTACTTTATGTTAAGTTCATGTGTTCATATCCCATATAAAGGAGTTATCTTTTATAAATGTAAATGCTCAGTAAAGGGCAAAAGCAATAGTAGTTTTGTCACAACACTGTTTGCTAGTAAAATGTTCCCTTTGTTTGTCAGCTGCGGACCGTTTTAACCAGCTGCTATTGTCTTTTTAACAGTCAGCTTTTATTTGACTAATTTTCTCTGACTTTTATTTTACAAAAGTGCAAATAAACTAATAAAACCAATAAGCATACAGTTAGCTAATTTACAAAGAGGACGAGTTCATAAAGACACAATTTGGGTATGATTTACAAAAGCAATAAAATACAACCAGTCCTGATTTAATGTACGAAATTTAATCTATCGGCGCAATTTCCACTTTATTTGTGACATTTATGACTTTCAAACCAATATATATATATCAATTAGAAACATCTTTTATGCCTGCATGTTAAAAATAAAGATGTTTTAAAGTTGTGCTGAGTGTCACGGAAGAATTGGAAAATTTGTGCTCATGTACACGAAATTTAAGATTAAATTTCGTGACTATTTCCCAAACTGCCGTGAGACCAGGTTGGAAAATTATACAGTATAAGGCACAGTCAATTTTCACAGCACAGTTTTCTTGTTTCTCAAAGACAGCTAACACTTAAGGTGAGACAATGGCTATTTTTATTTAACTTAAGAGAAATCATTTATTTAGACAGTCAAACTGGCAAGCTAACTCATCTGTTAACCTTTCAGTGGAGAGAGTAACAGGCCGTTTACGCTGGCTAAGCTAAGTTAGTTAGCAAGCTAGTTAAATTTAACTTTTTATTGAGTCCTGTTTAGACCATGAGTCAGCTGTATTGTTATGTTTCTAGAGTTTTCTGACAAGATCTGGTACAATAATATAAAGAAGAATATATATTTTGACAGGTATGTGTCTGGATTGTAACAGCAGCTAACACAATGCTAAAAATATAGCCGGTGTCTGCTGAAGCTATATATGCTATATGGTAGTGGTCATGCTAATCATATAATTTGCTAATTGGTCCAAAATCATCTTCTATCTGAATGTGAAGCTAATCCTCTTTGGTAATCAGTAGCAGTGTCAAAATTTATTCCCATATTCAAGCGTCAAAACCTTTCAACACCCCTACTTTGAATATGTCAGAGGTGACAAGATGTCTTCTTTTGTGGTCTTATGTCAACTGACAGGTTGTCTTCTTTAATGTCTTGTAGCTGTCATGATGAAGAGAAACATATTTATTGAGGTAGTAAAATACCCCAAATTGTGCAACCAACAATCCACAGGCACAGTCTTGGTTGTTTTGGTCTGACTAGTTACTCATCGATCCGATTGACATCCTACTTCCTGTTGACGTCCTCTCGGTTTTAATCACGCCACATGATGTGTTTTTGGACTTTATCCTAAATCCTACGAGACTTCAAATCTGTGAAAAATCCTTGTTAGGTAGATGATGACTCCTTGCTGTTTTGATGTGCAGTGAGAACAGTGTGAACTCCTTTGCAGCCTCAGTAACAGCGATGTCTCAAAGGTATGACGATACCTGAGGTAGTTAACGCTCTCTCTCTCTCTCTCTCTTTCTTTCTCTCTAAATTATGTATTTACAGTAATTTGCGGCTTATTCAGAGACTCCTGAGGCCTGGATGACATTCACACGTACTGTATTATCTAACGCTTGCAAATACACAGGTGCACACACTCTCACCCACATACACAAGAGATCATATATTTAACTTTTTTAATGTCCCACATCTTTAAAAAAAAAATCAATATTAGACTTAGCAACTGTGTGGTTGTGTATCCTAATGACACATCGAGATATTGCTGCTGTGATTTAAGGAGGTTTGGTGCCACCGATTGCACTTGGTTGCACTGATTCTTGATGTTTAACTCAAAGAACATCACATGTAATCTTTCACATTTACATTATAGCCTTCTCCTTTTTCGTGTAGCTGTATAAAACCTCAAGTGCATTTCTTTTTCTTAAGGCTGGAACATCTTGTTTTTTTTCTCAGTGCTCAGTTTTAGGTACTTGTTGTGCTCTGAGCGATTTTAAAAGTGCATCTACTCTATTATAAACAACGTGACAAAGGAAGTCAGTACTTCAAAAATATGTTCCCACTGAGCACTCAACACCACATCACCTTTGTTACCGCATGGCACGAACAAGATGTGTCTCTGTGGTCTGAGTATGTCTCATTTTCTCCATCTAGTAGGTTTTAAAGGTTAGGAAACTATAATAGCCACAATCAAAGTGCTAAATTGGAGAAACTTTGAAAACTCTTGACTTTTTTTTTTTTTTTTGTGTTTAACCTTTTCATTTCCTTACACAATGTCAGAGTCAGTCAGTGTCTTACAAACGATCTGATCTGCATGCTAAATATATTAAAGGACCCAAATTCTCAAAAAGTCAGCTTCAATTCATCATCTTTTTTTAAACAAGCTTCTTAAATGGTGCCACAAATTGAGCAATAAATATCCACTAAAGATGTTCTTGAAGCTTCCAGTCACAGTTGCCATCCTCGACAAAACAAAAAGAGAAATGGGGAATATGTGAGACTATCCTCCCAAGAAAAACAAAACAATAGGTCATAATGTCAGTCGCTCAAAAGTGATGTGACCCGGAGCAGTGACACAGTTGAAGTCAATATAAATGTTTCTATTTTCCAACTGGGAGTGTCACATCTCCAACTGTGAGTCGGGGCCAGTTTTTTAAAAGAACTGTAACTTTGATCGCCCCCTAACCCTTAACCTGTGGCTTTTATTGGAGTCATGACAATAAAGGTTCCTTAAGTTTGAGGAAAGTTAGTTTTATCTTCACTTTTTTTTAACTCAAACTGTGATCTTTCCCTGAAGCTAACCAAGTGTTTTTATTTGCTTGAACCTAACTAGACCTTAATCACAGTCATATCATAAAAAATCATTGTTTTTAACAGTTATTTGTAACATTTTGGCATAGACTGTATAAAAGAAATGGACGTAACTTCCATGACGTCACCCATTGGTTTGTGGACTTCTGCTCGGAAGCCAATAGTTTCAAATCTAGGCATGGTTGCGAGGGCTGGATCTCGAGGACATTGGTCAATCAACCTGTCAATCAGGACGTAGCCACGCCCTAATGCATACCCTGCTTTATCGTCAAATATAAAATCAGGGAGACCAAAATGTCGCAAATGAACATCATACTGCATTGAAGAAGGCTTTAAACTAGCGATTGAGACCATAAACACATTTTGAAAACGTTTACTGAGGTTAGAAATCAAGTGAGAAGTTGGTGAATTCTCCATTGACTTGTATAGAGACGGTCGCCCCCTGGTGGCCTTTTGATAGAATGCAGTTCTAAGTTACTTCTGCATTGGTTCATTTCAGACGACCGGAACTCCCCGCCTGCATTTTGGAAGCAAAGACAAATGATGACTTGCTGATTAATAGGGGCGATAGATTAGAAAATGGTCCAACGTGTCCTTCTGGAGTGGTCAAACAACATATTTAGTCATTTAATTTGGTGGATTTGGAGGAATATACATAGACTTTCTTTCCAAAAACACCATAAATCAGTGTTGAAATAAATATATTGATCATTAAATGAAGAGAATCTAGTCTGTACATGTTCTTTGGATGTAATTAGATGTAATTTTGTGCCATTTTGTGGTCGATAGATGTTTTCAAATGGTGATAACAGCTCATTTTTCATCATTCATTCATTAATTCTCTATATTCCAGCAAATCCTTTTAAACCATCCAAGTTATGACACATAGAGTAGGTGGATTTTGTGCATAAGAAAAGTTTGTGTCCCAGCTTTTAAATACTGCAGACTTGAAATATAAATATAAATATATATATATATATATATATTTAAAAAAAGAAGTATAATCTGTTGGGTAAGCGTCAATGTCAAACTCAAGAACCTTAATAGGATATTTGCCTTGCAGCGACACAATACATACACCCAGTAAACACAGATTAGCTTTAAAAAGAAACAATGGAGAGAGAGAGAGAGAGAAAAAAGTAGACTTACTCAAAATGAATTGGTTTAAAGCTTCAAATGAAAAAAAAAAAACAAGTCTGGATGGTGAGAATATACTGCGTGTCTATTCTAAAGTACGTTATAAATCATGCATGATCGCCTTTGTTCTCCTCTGCGCGGCTGATGCTAACTGACATGCACTTCTGTATCATAAACAGTGGTTCTCTCTGGTGGGAGCCGATTGTGTGAAAGCAGCTTAGGAAGATGAAGCCGGTAGCTGCGAGGGTGAAATTGTGATTCCATACAGTACGGCAGGGTTTGTTTTTTGTCTTGTGAAAGGAGAGATGGTTTGCTTCAGAGCAAACAAGACGTGATAGTGCCGGTGGATTCACTGCAGAATCTCAACGCCTGTCTGCTGGGAAGTGTTTTAACTTTTTTTTTTTTTTTTTTTTTTTTTTTTTTACACTAGTTTATACATGTTCGCCTCAGAAAGACTTCCCACACACACATATGTTATGAGACGATATTTAAATTTAGATTTTTTTGGATGCCAAGCTGAGGATCTCATCCAGAGGAGTTTACCCTGAGCAGTAGTTGGTGATTCAGTGTTGTGCACAGAAACACTCAGATATGTTTTTTTTTTTTTTTTTTGGTGTTGTAGGAAGTGACATTTCGGTAACAGGGCAATTTGTCTCATCCAAAGGGCAGAACAACCTGGCTTTAATTTAGTCACAGTCGGTCTGAGGAGTACTGCCGAAGCTCATTTAATGTTAAAAAGACAGCAGTAAGTAAAGCAGTGGACTTCTACAGTACATTCAAGACAGGCCTGGGCAATAAATCTATATTATATCTATATTGTGATATTTTATAGGTATAGTCTTAGATTTTTGAATATTGTAATATTGTGATAACCATTGTTTTTAATGTCATTTTTGCCTTTATTTGTTTGATTACATTGCTGAATAATTAGCTAACTTAGCCTTTCTATGTAGAACAATTATACTGTGTTAGTTTCAGTTGTTCTTTGTGTAATTTACTGTCATTTATATGCTGGTATGATGTCAGATGCTTATGTTAAACATGATCAGAGGTCCAAAACTTGAGCTGAACGTATAGAAAATGGTCAAAAACTAGGTTGTTTTCTCTACTTTGCTAACAAGCTAACACAGTCAGTCATACAGAAGTTGACATTTTGAATTAAGGACGAGTAAAATAAGTAAAAATAAGTGAACTCCAACTGCTATTGTTGCGTTTTTATAGCCTCTGGACCAATCAGACCAGAGTGGGCTAATCTGGAGGGGGGGTCTTAAAGAGACAGGAGCCAAAACGGCCTGTTAAGAGACAGAGGCTGAACTGAGGGGCTGCATAAAGGGCCAGTATAAGATAAATAAGGATGTTTTTTTTACTGTAAATCATGCAAATTGAGTCCAATAGAGCCCCAGAATATAAATATAGAGCTGTAAATGAGCTGTGATGCGTCCCCTTTAAAAAGCAGTGTGAGTGAGTCTGACCATATATAACCTATAAATGACATAGAGGGTAATAATGTGGGTGGTACAGTTTAGGAATACAGTATGAAGACAGTAATGTACCAGGTTTAATGTACCTTCAAATGCATTTTAATTCAGCGTTTTCTCTGCCTCCAGAGTTTAATTCAGTGGAGTCAAACCGAACTTTGCAATTAAGTGACCTGAGAAGTTGTAACATGATAAAACAGTTGCTATAGTTTCCATTATCTGTGTTAGAGAGAGCGTAGAGAGAGAGAGTGGGTTTAACCTTCCTGTCGTTCTCCCGGGTCAAATTGACCCCGTCTGTTTTGACTGTTCCTTCTTTGCTCTCTTCCTCCCTTCCTTTCTTCCATCTGTCCTTCCTTCCTCCCTTCCTCCTTCCTTCTTCCCTCCCTCCCTCCCTCCCTCCTACCTTCCTTCCCTCCTTCCTTCCTCCCTCCTTTTCTTCCTTCCTTCCTTCCTTCCTTCCTCCCTTCCATCCTTCCTTCCTTCTTCCTTTCCTTTCCTTCCTTTCTTTCTTCCTCACTTCCTCCCTTCCATCCTTCTTTCCTCCCTCCTTTTCTTCCTTCTTCCTTCCTTTCCCCTCCCTCCTACCTTCCTTCCTTCCTTCTTCCTACCTTCCTTCTTTCCTCCCTTCTTTCTCTCTTTCCTCCCTTCCATCCTTCCTTCTTCATCCCTTCCATCCTTCCTTCCTTCCTCCCTCCTTTCCTTTCTTCTTCCTACCTTCCTTCTTTCCTCACTTCTTTCTCTCTTTCCTCCCTTCCATCCTTCTTTTCTTCCTTCCTTCCTTGACTCAAAGACAACAGGAGGGTTAGTGGACAAATCCCCATCTCAGTCTTAGCGATAATACCGATTGCCTCTTGACGTTGTCGTGACTCCCTCAACAACAAAGCTCGATATTTCTTCCTCAAAAGTTTACAATTCCTCGTTAAAACCTCGCCCGCTGCTCAGTCGGACACCGGCTGCTGGGATTTCCCGCCGTTTTGTTAGTCATGTTTTATCAGCTGCTGCTGTGGATGTGTCAAATTATTTCATCAGCGCTGATTCAAGGCGACGCCTCATTCATGTCGACACTGAATGGCCATTTGCGATCGCGCTTGTGGTTGATTTCTTGTTTTTGTGATTTGTCTGTTTGGTGTCAGACGTTTGACAGTGACAGTGACAAGGACCGACATCCCCCCCTTTTTTTTTTCTTTCTTTTCACGCAAACTTCCTCCTTCTTTTCTTACCTTCTTCTCCCCCCTACTTGTTTAAATGTCATCTCTCTCTCCTCTCTCTTCTCTCCTCTCTCTTCTCTCCTCCTACTCTTGTTCCTCTTTCTCCACCTAATGCACACAATCCCTCTTTGTCTTCTTTTTCTCTCATACCTCCCTGCCCTAATCCCTCCTTCCTCTTTTCTATCTCCTCCCGTTACTATCTTTCTCCCTTCTCCCTTCCTAATTAAGCGCTCCCTCTCTCTGTTTTCCCTCCAAATCTGCTCTCTACCCCTCGTTTTTCCTTCCCCTAATCCCTCTCTGTCTTTCTCTCTCTCTCTCTGTCTCTTTCTTTCTTTCTTTCTTTCACCCTCCCTCCTTCCTTCCCTCCTCGGTCCTTGTTCTCCCTGACAACACACTGCGTTATGTAATCTACGTCTCTGGGTATTAGTTATGCAAATTCATACATTTTTATTTACGTGTGATTTTTTTCTCTCTCTCCGCTCTTCCTCCCCTCCCCTCTCCTCCACCCCCCCTCCCTCCTCTTTTCTCCCTATCTCTCTTTATCTTCACCTTTCTCTCATCCCTCTTTTCCTCTTTCATCCTCCTTCATCTCCCTTCATATCATTTTTCCTTCTCTCCTCTTCTTTTTCTTCCTTATCTCACCCCCAATAATCTTATTTCCCGTCCTTATTTCACTTCCTTTCCCCCCTCCACCTCCTTTCATCCCCACCCTCTCTCCCCTCTCTCTCCCTCCATCCATCACTTCCTCTCAACATTTTTTTTCCCCCCTCCCTCCCTCCCTTCCCATCCCTTCCCTCTCCTCTCTCCTCCTCCCCACCTTCTTCCAGCCACCAGCGGACTAGAGGCGGAGAGCAGCAGGCGTGGCGGCAGCAGCAACAGCAGCCACGGCGACGGCATCCACAGCGGCGGCGGCGGCGGAGGAGGAGGCAGCAGCAGCAGCAGCAGTGGCGGCGCGGCCCACTTCAGGTCTCCATGGCAACAGAGCGTGAACGTGTTCGGCTCGTGGAGCAGGCCTGAGTGTGTCGAGGAGCTGCACCAGCAGGCGCAGCTCAACCTCCAGAGCCTGCTGCAAGGTAAGGATGGATGGAGAGAGAGAGAGAGAGAGAGGGGATTGGATGGATGGATGGATGAATGGATGAATGGATGGAAGGCATGTGTGTGTGTGTGTGTGGGCGAGAGTGTGTGCTGTGTTTTGAGTGGGTGGGAAAGGCATGGAGGCAGAAGCGGAGGTGGGTGGGAAAGTGTTTACATGCGTGTGTGGCATTGGACTGCGTTGATATGGGTGTGTGTCCGCCACCTTAAATGTGTGTGTGTTTGTATGCAGATATGCTGTGTGTGTGTGTGTGTGTGTGTGTGTGTGTGTGTGTGTGTGTGTGTGTGTGTGTGTGTGTGTTAGCTATAGTGTGTTTATATTGTACTGTAGGGTGTGTGTGTGTGTGTGTTTAGCTTATAGGTGCACTGCTGACGGTGTGTGTTGGATTCACCTTGCAGGGTTGTTATTTAAGGTTGTATCTATTAGTGTGTGTGTGTGTGTGTGTGTGTGTGTAGAAGGAGGTGTTTACATTTTAGTTAGTTGTCACTCTGCCTTGTTTTCTGTGTGTGTGTGGTTTTTTTTTTTAGAGGTGGAACGCTGTCATTCTCGTTTTAATACTAATCTCTTGTTTATGGAAGATGCTACTCTGTCTGTAGTGTGTGTGTGTGTGTGTGTGTGTGTGTGTGTGTGTGTGTGTGTGTGTGTATGTGTGTGTGTGTGCAAATTAGCACTCAGGGGAACTAGGGTTTCCATTTGTTCTCAGGTACTGTTTCTCTCGATGTTCCTTTCTGCCACTTGCCTCTCTCTCTCTCTCTCTCTCTCTCTCTCTCTCTCTCTCTCTCTCTCTCTCTCTCTTTTCCTGTCTTTCTTTATTTATGCGTGACTCATACTGTCTCGCCCTTTGCCCGGCCTTTCCATTAAAACAATCAGAGCGAGGTTTATTTAAAATTTTTATTATTTATTTATTTATTTATTTATTTCTTCTGTTTTTGTTAATGGCTGAATGAACCAGTGGGGCTGAATGGCAGCAAAGACAACCTTGAACATCCACCTGAGGGAATAAATGAATGAATGAATGGATGGATGGATGGATGGAATCGCTTTATATCAACTTGTTGATCAAAAACGGAGAGACAAATTTCGCAGTTAATCAGTTTATATAATATTTATTTTAGAGCTAAGGCTGTTAATTTTTAATATCAACTCTTATATCGCACTTCACTCCAATCTCACCGGTTCCTAATGAAGACATAAGTGTGCTAGAGTTAGATGGACAAATGCAAATTAAATGAAGATTATTCTTATTTTTATTACTTTTATTTGTATTATTATGTAACTGATCTGTGCATTATTTATTTATTTGTTTTAACCTTCATTTATGCCCCCCTTTTATGCTGATTTTTGGTGCTGCAAGTGAAATTTCATTGTGTTTTTATGTGCAATGACAATAAATATCTATCTATAAATCTTTTAAAGCTAGTCTTAACTATGTAGATATATATATATATTTTTTTTAAAGAGTCATTTCCTTAAAAATGTGGGTGCTGCAGATTTTCAAAACAAAAGTAAACATGGTGTATTTGTTGTTTTCAGCAGCGGATTAGACAATATTTGGTGCTCTAGAGAATATTTAAAGCTCTAAAACAACTACAGTGCTTCAGTTTATGGTGATAACAAACACATGTGACTCAGTTCAACTAGTGCGACTCGTTAATGAATTGATGCTTTTGTCTTAATTGTAGAAATTCAAGCTAATTTATCCATCAAAAAGTGACATACAGTAGATAATAGCTTGGTAACTCATGTGAACTGTAGCTTAAATACTGACAGTAGTTGGCTTCATGCACACCTGCAGCAGTTTAAAAAGGAGGACTGCTAATATCTCTCCGGCTCCGTTATAAATCCAGATAAGGATACTGAATTAAGACTCTTTGCTCACTTTGACGAGCTATTTTCAGACGAGACGGCGTTGTAATGGAGTGAACTGCTTAATCTGTCAGTACTGTAGACTGCAGGCTGTGTAAAGATGGAGTTAGCGAGGTGTGACATCAGCTATCAGTTTGCATTGGAGCCGGTCAGTGAAGCCACTTTACACCAGCAGTTATATTTAAAGGGGTCAAATTTAACAATCGAGACCATAATGACTCAATGAGAGAAATAGCTGATTGAGATTTAGTTGACGGTCAGTTGGAGCCAGATTTTCATTTTGGAGCCAGCATCTACTGTCACAATAATTATCGACTTATCGTACAATAATGTTAATTATCAGCATCATCACATCTCCATATGGACTATTGGCAGCTATGAGGCTATTCATATTACATTGGCTAAGTGAATAGAAGAATTAAAGGTAAATAACTCAATGCCTTATTATACTGTTATATTATCATTATATCAGTGGTATAAAATGATCTTCCAATGACAATAATATTGTTTATCGTGATTATTTCTGAGGCAATATATCATCCAACAATAGTAGTAATCGTGCCAGGTTTAATATTTGTTATATTTGGTGTAGCTGAAAGAAATTTTAATAAGTCACCTGTGTATAAAACTATATTAGAGGGGTCAAATTTAACAATTGAGACCATAATGACTCAATGAGAGAAATAGCTGATTGAGGAAAGTTGACGCTTTTTTAATTTGGAGTCAATTGGAGCCAGAGTTTCATTTTGGAGCCAGCATCTACTGTCACAATAATTATCGACTTATCGTATAATAACGTTAATTATCAGCATCATCATGTCTATATTTGGACTATTGGCAGTTATTCATGTCACATTGGCAAAGTGAGTAGAAGAATTAAAGTTAAGTAACTGTCCCCAAATATAATGGAAGTCTGTGTTCGCCTCGCATTATTATACTATTATATTATCATTATATCAGTGGTATAAAATGATCTTCCAATGACAAGTCACCTGTGTATAACACTATATTAGAGGGGTCAAATTTAACAATCAAGACCATAATGACTCAACACTGTTTGAATTTGGAGTCAATTGGAGCCAGAGTTTTATTTTGGAGCCAGCATCGACTGTCACAATAATGATTGACTTATTGTACAATAACGTAATTATCGGACTATTGCCATACTTCACATTAGCAGCTAAGAGGCTATTGATGTCACATTGGCTGAGTGAGTAGAAGAATTAAAGGTAAATAACTCCCCAAACATAATGGCAGTCTGTGTTTGCCTCTTTTGCCTTATTATACTATTATATTATCATTATATCAGTGGTATAAAATGATCTTCCAATTTGGAGTCAATTGGAGCCAGAGTTTCATTTTGGAGCCAGCATCTACTGTCACAATAATCATCGACTTATCGTACAATAACGTTAATTATCAGTATCATCATGTCTATATATGGACTATTAGCAGCTGTGTTCGACTCTTTTGCCTTATTATACTATTATATTATCATTATATCAGTGGTATAAAATGATCTTCCAATGACAAGTCACCTGTGTATGATATGATATTAGAGGGATCAAATTTAACAATTGAGACCATAATGACTTAATGCTGTTTGAATTTGGAGTCAATTGGAGCCAGAGTTTCATTTTGGAGCCAGCATCTACTGTCACAATAATTATTGACTTATTGTACAATAAGGTTAATTATCGGACTATTGCCACACTTCACTTTAGCAGCTAAGAGGCTATTCATGTCACATTGACGAAGCGAGTAGTGTCCTCTGTCTGTGTTCGCCTCTTTTCCATTATTATACTATTATATAATCATTATATCAGTGGTATAAAATGATCTTCCAATGACAATAATATTGTTTATAGCGATTATTACTGAGGCAATACATCGTCCAACAATAGTTGTAATCGTGCCAGGTTATATTTGGTGTAGCTAAAACAAAATTTTAAGAAGTCACCTGTGTATAATACTATATTAGAGGGGTCAAATTCGAGACCAATCAAGACCATAATGACTCAATGCTGTTTGAATTTGGAGTCAATTGGAGCCAGAGTTTCATTTTGGAGCCAGCATCTACTGCCACAATAATTATCGTCTTATCGTATAATAACGTTAAGTATCAGCATCGTCATGTCTATATATGGACTATTGCCACACAGCTATAAATAACTCTGTCCCCAAACATAATGGCAGTCTGTGTTCGCCTCTTTTGCATTATAATGACAATAATATCGTATATCGCGATTATTTCTGAGTCAATATATCGTCCAATAAAAGTAGTAATGGTGCCAGGGTGTAGCTGAAAGAAAATTGTAACATTTTAATAAGTCACCTGTGTATAAAACCACTTTCTTTGCTTCCACATTGTCATCTTTGTATAATTTATGCGTCTGCTTCGGGCCTCGAGTCGTCAGCTTTGCTCGTCAGCGGAGGAGTGAGCAGAGTAATGAGTGGACTTCCAGTTTTCCCGCCCTTGCTTGTGCTGAAGCCGATCATTAAGTCTGGACTTAATTGAAGCATCTGGAGTTGACAGTTTACATACATTCACAATATCAACCTCACTAAAGGTCAATCGTGTTTTACTTCTTACTTCCTTTTTGCCTCGTTGCTCGGTCCTATTTATGTGCTTTTAATGCTTTCTGGGAGAATAATGGAGCTCAAAGGAATAAGCTATTTTAGGCTTCGGCAACACTAACAGATTTCTTGTTAGGATACTTGTTTTTATCTTTCTCCAGAGATTTCACTACAAGAAGGAGAATATAAAATGCCACCAGGCTTTATCATTTAAATTACTTGACATCAAAATGTCACAAACAATATTTTTTTTGTAGGCGTCAATTTTTTAAAAGCCCAACAATAAAATATAGAAATGTATGAGTTTACACTTTTAGGGAGATACTTTATATTTTTTATGAAGTTAAAAAAAATCTGCTTGTCTTGTCTCTTTTTTTTATTATGTGTGTGTGTGTGTGTGTGTGTGTGTGTGTGTGTGTGTGTGTATATGTGTGTGTGTGTGTGCAGCTACTGTACAATAAATCACCTCCTACATCTCTTTCTCTTTCTCTCTCTGTGTGTCTTATCTCTCTTTCTCCACTGTCATGTCTTAATACTGTGTGTGTGTGTGTGTGTGTGTGTGTGTGTGCGTGTGTGTGTGTGAGTGTGAGTGTGTGCATGTGTGTGTGTATTAAGCCAGTTATTGTCTCAGACGGACTGACATCTTGTGTACGATGAAAATAAGATGGATTAATTCAGTACACTCGTAGGTGGTCAGCACCAACGTGTGTGTGTGTGTGCCATTCATCTTTTTTGTTGTGTGTTCCCTTATATCACTTTGTGTGTATGTGTGTGTGTGTATGTGTGTATGTGTGTGTGTTTCTGACTCACACGAACAGTATGTCCTTGTGTATGTTTTCAGTTTGTATACCAGTGTCCATTTATGTTGCGTGTGTGTGTGTCCATCTGCTTGGGTGTGTGTTATATAACACTGAAGCAACCAGCTGTACTCTCTCTCTCTCTCTCTCTCTCTCTCTCTCTCTCTCTCTCTCTCTCTCTCTCCCTCCCTCCCTCCCTCCCTGTCTCTCTCTCTCTCTCTCTCTCTCTCAAGCTCTCCCTCTCTCTCTCTCTCCCTCCCTGTCTGTCTCCCTCCCATCTCTCTCTCTCAAGCTCTCTCTCTCTCTCTCTCTCTCCCCCTCTCTCTCTCCCTGTCTCCCTCTGTCTCTCTCTCCTCTCTCTCCCTCCCCTCTCTCTCTCTCTCTCTCTCCGCGGCCGTCCTCTCCTCACCATCAGTCTCCCACTGGCCTCAGCTCAGTAAAATATTCATACTCTTCCTCACTCCTCAACACTGCCCTCCATATTTATGAAGCTGGCTGTTGTCCTCTGATGTTAGACACATCTACTGCCTTTTTTAAAAATTTCTGTCCGGAGTCCTGCCAAGATTTGCCCCCCCCCCCCCCCCCCCCCCAACAAAAAAAATCTGGCCCAGTGTTCCCCTCTCATCATCATCTTCATCATCATCATCATCAGCCCACCATATACAGATCAGCATACCTGGCCTTCTTATGATGGTTTTCTACTCTTCATTAGACTCGTTGATTGTGCAAATTTTCTCTAATGAGCCAATTTGATTTAATAAGTAAATTCTTTAATTGCAAGTTAATGTGGAAGCTTAAGGCTTTTATTCTGATGGTGACGTTTACATTCAACAAGTCATCCGAACTAAACTTAAAAATATGTTGTTGACTTTTAAAAAAACAACTCATTTTAGTGTCATAGTGTGTTTTTTGGTGCTTATGTCTTGCTCTTCCACTGCTAGAGTTAAGGTTTGGTTAGAGTTAGTGTTAAAGTTGTGTAAGGTGAGATCATGTTGTTTTCGACCATGCAACTTTTGTCCTCCCGGGTCAAAATCGACCCAGTTTGGTTTGACTGTTAATAAAGCATAAGTGTAAATGACCTTTTTAGGCTACTTACTTCCAACTTATTACCACAGCTTTTGCAAATTTTGATGCATAATGGTCAATGGGCCTCATTCAAATGAAATAATACCCCATTTTTGAGTTGATACCTGTTGTCCTCCTGGGTCGAAATTGACCCGGAGACAACAGGAGGTATAAGTTACCACCCATTTCTCTGTTAGACCTTTTAAGGCTATTTAATTCCAATGTATTACCACAAGTACTTTTGGGGAGAAGTTATAGTCAATGGGCGTTATGTAGATTACATTATACATCATTTATCAGTTGGTACCTGTTGTCCTCCTGGGTCAATTTTGACCTGGAGGTAAAAGTTACCACCCAACTTTATTGTAACTTATTACCACAAGTTTTACACATATTTTTTTGGGAGAAATTATAGTCAATGGGCCTCATTCAAATTAAATTATACCTCATATTTGAGTTGATACCTGTTGTCCTCTTGGGTCGAAATTGACCCGAAGACAACAGGAGATATAAGTTACCACCCAATTCTGTGTTAGACCTTTTTAGCCAACTTATTACCACTGTTTTTACACATATTTTATGGAAATTATGGTCAATAAGTCTCACTTAAATTAAATTATACCTCATTTTTGAGTAAACACACGTTATCCTTGGGTTAATTTTGACCCGGGAGGACAACAGGAGGGTTTACATCTACATTGATTGTAATATTTGTTTTGCTACTGCTGTTAGAACAGTGGCTCGTCACTTTAATATTAATATAGTCTCAACCTGTTACTGACTTTCTATTTTGCTCCGTCACATTCATGAGTCTATCTGCACTGTGCAAATATTTCTCACTATTTCTTTTACATTTATTTGATCTTTCTCTTTATTTATTTCATGTAGTGTGCATAGTATTTAGATTTGACTATGAACCATCTCTCTCTGCCCTTGAGCTTGTTTTAATGCCTCATAAAAACATTACTTTCTGCTTTCTAGATGAATTTCTCAGTTTATCAGTTAACAGTTTTAAGTATGAATATATCACCTTTTTTCTCATTATTTTATTTTATTTAGTGAAAGTTGACTTTGCTAGATAAATAAATCACAGTAAATTATTCATGCCTTAGAGCTGCCCCGAGGAACTCGAGGAAAAACAAACAAACAAAACAAAAAAAAGTGATGTTTAGATTCACTGAAACTCACCAAAACTCATTATCCTGGAGATCCATTTCCTTCCTCTGAATATTTCCAAAGCATTTTCAATCGTACAGCATCACAACCACCTGTAGAAATGTACAAATCTCATCCTTATATGCACAAAAAAGGGGGGGATGCATTCATAAAAAAAACAGGCGGGGAGTTCCGTCACATTCTACATTCTATATGACATCATAGCAACATTCCGGAATCCAATATAGGGAAAATACACACACACACACACACACACACCAGGTGGGGAGTTCCGTCACATTCTACATTCTATATGACATCATAGGAACATTCCGGAATCCAATATAGGGAAAATACACACACACACACCAGGTGGGGAGT
This sequence comes from Scomber colias, assembly GCA_021039105.1. NCBI lineage: Eukaryota > Metazoa > Chordata > Actinopteri > Scombriformes > Scombridae > Scomber > Scomber colias. The sequence goes on from JAJDFG010001746.1 coordinate 24,198, forward strand.
TCTGGTCCTCTGAAATGAGGCCAACCAGGAAGTAACTTAGAACTGCATTCTATCAAAAGGCCACCAGGGGGCGACCGTCTCTATACAAGTCAATGGAGAATTTACCAACTTCTCACTTGATTTCTAACCTCAGTAAACGTTTTCAAAATTTGTTTATGGTCTCAATCGCTAGTTTAAAGCCTTCTTCAATGCAGTATGATGTTCATTTGGGACATTTTGGCCTCCCTGATTTTATATTTGACGATAAAGCAGGGTATGCATTAGGGCGTGGCTACGTCCTGATTGACAGGTTGATTGCCCAATGTCCTCGAGATCCAGCCCTCGTATCCGCCCATTTTCTTCACCCATGGCCATATAAGTAGAATCCGTGTTTTTATTTTTCCCAGCATGCACCTGAAATTTTCAAGATGGCGCTGCCCAGATCCGAAACCATTGGCTTCCGAGCAGCAGTCCACAAACCAATGGATGACGTCACGGATGTTACGTCCATTTCTTTTATACAGTCTATGAAAGAAAACCCATCTCCGTGCTGCTATTAGAGAACCAAAACTCATTATCCTGGAGATCTAACTCATGCATTTAATCTATTTCCTTCCTCAGAATATTTGCAAAGCATTTTCAATCGTACAGCATCACAGCCACCTGTAGAAATGTAGATATCTCATCCTTAGACGCACAAAAACAGGGGGATGCATTCATAAAAAAGGTCAAAACCTCCACCTGGGATCCTTTAATCTCCTCACTTTGCAATTACCCAGCTCAGTATTGTCCTGCACCACAATTCAGACTTATAGTTTTGTTCCTGAGCAGAATTGGCTCATTTTAAACTTTTTAATTACATGCAATCTGCTCCCATTAACAACCCCAACATTATAATCGAAACTCTTTTTTTTTAGAGACAATTCTTATTTTCCGTGAAAGATTTACTACAGCGAGAGATCTGCACATTTAATGATCCGAGTTTTTTGGTTGCTATGTTAAAATATTCATACTCTCTCTCTCTGCTCTGTGGCAGCAATATATTACATATTTAAAGCTCGGTATTGTGCTCGACTGGAAGGCAGATATATTATATTCTGTACAGTTTGATATAAAAAAAAGAAAAAGAAAAAGGAAGATTTGCACTTCTTCTTCTGCCCCTAAACGACTACTTTTCCTTCTCCTCTGAGCTCGACCCTGCCTGTGTGTTATAGCAGCCAGATTTGCATTATATATATACATGTGTGTGTGTGTGTGTGTGTGTGTGTGTGTCTTCCTTCTTCTTTCTTTCACTCTTGTTAATCAGCACATTAACAGTGAACTTTGTGTGTTTGGAAGTTTTAGTCATTACAGCCTGACTGACTATTTGCTCGTCATTTTTTTTACAACAATTCATCCATTAAGCAACAAATATTCATACTTCACCTCCTCCTCTTCCTCCTCCTCCTCTTCCTCCTCCTCTTCTGCACTCAAACACATTTCCCTAAACATCCTCTTTTAATGCAGGTACAAATTCACAGATACACACAGATACATATATATATCTTGTTTTAACCCTGCTGTTGTCCTCAAGTCAAGGAAGGAAGGAGGGGAAGAAGAAGGAAGGAAAGGAAAGGAAAGAAGGAAGGAGGGATGAAGGAAGGAAGGTACGAGGGAGGGAGGAAAGAAGGAAGAAGGGATGAAGGAAGGAAGGAAGGAAGGAATGTATGAGGGAGGGAGGAAAGGAAAGCAGGAAGGAAGGAAGGTACGAGGGGGGGAGGAAAGAAGGAAGGTATGAGGGAGGGATGAAAGAGAGAGGGAAAGAAGGAAGGGAGGAAAGAAGGAAGGGGGGATGAAGGAAGGAAAGGAAGGAAGGTACGAGGGAGGGAGGAAAAAAGGAAGGAGGGATGAAGGGAGGAAAGGAAAGAAGGAAGGTATGAGGGAGGAAAGAAGGAAGGAATGAAAGAAGGACTGAGGAAAGAAGGAAGGAGGGATGAAGGAAGGAAAGGAAAGGAGGGATGAAGGAAGGAAAGAAGGGAGGAAGGACAGACGGAAGGAAAGAAGGGAGGAAAGAAGGAAGGGACAAAACAGACGGTTAACTATACTGATATAAACAACACACACACACACACACCTACACACACACACACACACACACACATTACTGGTGTTGAGTTGTAATCAGCTGTATAATGATAACTGTTGAAGCTGCTCGGCTCCATTAACATCACACTGAAGAGGCTTTCTGCTTCCTGCTCAACTTCACCGGCCGACCATCTGAAGTGACGCTTTCCTGGCAGCTCGTGTTGTTGGCTCGCCAAAATAAAACACTTCATTTTGCTTTTTATGTTTTTTTTTTTTTTTGGTGGATTTGTTTTGGCTCTGTCTCTAATGACGGAGTGCCAGCCTCGCTTTTACATCGTCATTCCACTTTGATTAGATTTGATCTGTTTTATGATGTGTTGTTAAGATACATTGATTAGAGTAGTATACAGGATATAAGTAGGGCTGTCAAACGATTAATTCTTTAAATCGCAATTAATCGCAGAATTCCATAGTTAATCGCGATTAATCACGTTTTGAATTGCATGTTTAACCCTTAAACAGGCAGCGTGCACCAGGAGATATACAGACTCTTTAACATCCTGTTGAAGCTTGTGGTAGGTCTATACTTTGATAGAATTGATAAAAATCAGTTTAGAAACTAGTATGTGTGATATTAATGATTAATGTATCACTTTTCTATGTTAACTAACACTTTTAAGTGTTTTTATCATTATCAACATTTTATACCTTAATAAAGGCAACACATCCTGGTGGAGATACAACTCATAAAATCCAAAATATTGTAACAAACTGGGCATGTTACTGTTTTGTGTTATAAAATTTGAGAGTTTAAGCCAGTTTCTGTTCTGTTCAGCTAAAGTGCTGTTTTTCCCGAGTGTCTGTGAACGCGTCTTGAGAGTGAGACTTGCAGCTAGCATGCAGGTGTGTTGTTGTTGTTAGCCTCTGAGAAGAAGACGGCAGCACTTGTGTGGCTAAGGAGCTACTACATTAGGTTTGGTTGTTTTGGTGTTGGCTACTACGGCCCACAGTAGCCTGGGTAATAAAAAGGAATAAAGAGCTAGCTAAACCGGCTAACGTCTCGGTGTTTATTGAGGGACGTTACAATATATTAAAAATATGAGAGGAAATATTTTACTTACATCTCATTTGCCATCCCTGCCAGTTGAAGGGTTTAAATCCTGTTATTTTCCATTTGAAGGCAGTTTTAAGCCCATAATGTAAAGCATTTCTTACCAGAGTGTCTTAACTGGGAATCAATCACGGCTCTGCTGCGACTCCCACACTCCAAAATGGTCCTTTGGTGGAGCTGAGGCTGGCTTGGCTGCACCTGGGTGTTTAGCGCGGAGGTGCTAACTCAAACTCCACGTACTCCGGTGGTAGTTAAACTCCGTTTGACACAGCTGCGACTCCCACACTCAAAACGCTTGGCTGCACCTGGGTGTTCCTTATTTCCTTCCTTCCTTCCTTCCTTCCTTCCTTCCTTCCTTCCTTCCATCTTTTTAATGGTCCGGCCCACATCAGATCAAATTGGTCTGTATGTGGCCCTTGAATGAAAATGAGTTTGACACACATGTTCTAAAGGATCTTCTAATGGACTCTATGAACAAGAGGAACGACTAAGAAAAACCTTTAATGCGTCTGATTGTTTTAAGACAGACTGCGAACTGTTCCTTTAAGTAACCATGAAAAACAGCCTGAGACTCTTTACATAATACCTTTAGACATCTTCAGTACGATTAGGTTAAGAACTTCAACTTCCTGTCTGTTTTTATGATTCTTGCTAACGTGATGCTGCCTCCAACAAGCGCTCCTAATACAGCTCTGTCACATTCCTGCCTTCTACGTCATGTTTCTGAGTCAAAGTCATATCAGATTA
>JAJDFG010001747.1:0-28096 GCA_021039105.1 Scomber colias
AATGGTCATTATCACTCGAGCTGGGTATTGTCTAAAAAATGACAATACCAGTACCAATCTAAATACCCTTAAAGTAATGCTAATGCCAACTGAGTAAAGTCATTAGCTAACCCATTAGCTCCGTGGCTACATCAGTTGTTGTAGTTAAAAACTGGGCCGGTTAAGTGTCAAAACCGTCACATCCAAAGAGCCGGTTCTTGATTCAAACTAATAACATCAGTGCTGCTACAGATTGGTCCACCAACTTTAATCCAGACTGAAACATCCCAACAATTATTGGATGGATTGCCATGAAATTTGGTGCAAATGGTCATTATCACTAGGGCTGGGTATCGTCTAAAAAATGACAATACCAGTACCAATCTAAATACCTTTAAAGTGATGCTGATACCAACTGAGTCCTTCATTAGATGCCCATCATTCTTTAATCCGGTGTAACTTTTCTTTTCCATACTACTTGGTATGGATTCATTTCAGTCAATACCATAAAAAAAAGGTATGAATTAGCCATACCCAGCCCTAATTATCACCAGTAAAACTGAGAGCATGATTATCCACCAAAATCAAAGTACTATAAAAACCTCAGCTCTAGCGCCACCAGCAGGTTATCTCTACATCTACTTGGTGGATTGGCACAAAATTGGGTGCAGACACTCTTTGTTCCCAGAGGATGAATCAACAACAGCTACAACTGTTTGAATTTATAAAACCTTATTTCCAATGAGCATCAAGTCCTCATCCTCAGAGTTACTAGCAAGGCCTTGTTAGCTTCATTTTGTTCTTTCTGGGATTACAAGCTTCTGTTTCTGATTTAATTTGGTAAAAAATGAAACTCATCTGTTGCCTGAGTGGATAGAAACAGACTTCTGTTGGAGCTGAAGATGATTGGATTGTTTTTTGGTTGATATTAACAGAGCACATCTGTCCAGTATGAAGCCAGACAGCTAAAACCTTCAATCTCCAACATCTCTAATCCTTTGTGTTTTAGAGTCGTGTGCAGCATTTGATCCCATTGACCAACCAGCAGGAACCAAACTAAAAGGTTGAAGTCGTAGTCGGTGTGAACGCAGCTTTACAATCTCCAACCTTTTTGTTTTTAACTTTGGAAGCAGTGGAAGAAATATTGACTTTCAACCACTTTTAACTTTGAAGAGAAAGAAAAAAAAAATCTTGTAGAAAGAAGAAAGAAAGCTCTATCAGCTATATAGATAACGTCTTTAATTTTTTATACTAGAAGATTTAACGTCAAACTCTTGTATACAGGTTTTTTTTTTTTTCTCTCCTGCAAAAGCAGTGCAGTTATTGTAATCTGACGGCGAGAGGTCCCTCATATCGCCACGAGTCATTCCTAATGAGATCCATTATCACCTGCAGGGATGACGGAGGGCGTCATTATCCAAAGTGCAATCAGAGGCTCACAGTGGCGGAAAATCTGCAGGTGCCATACCTCAACTGCTTGTAATATAGAAGGAATCAGATTATGTTTGCTAAACACTAGATTGTTTTTCTCTATGGAAACACTGTATGATGAATCTTTATGAGAAACTATTTTCAACATGAGATATAAAAACTGAACACACACACACACACACACACACACACACACACTTCACCCTCCTGTTTGCTTTCATAAGTGCAATTAATGTGCATTTATGAGCCTAATGAGTTTTGACTTTCATTTTCATTTGCCACATGTTGGCTGTTTGGAAACGCGTTGATCACACACACTCAGACACACACACACACACACACACACACACAGTAACACACACACAGACAGAGCGTTCAGGAGCCAGGCGCCACACAGAGTCGCAGGGTTTAATGTGGGCAGAGGAAATAAAAGGACCTTAACGAGTCAGGATGAAGGGCTTTACTCTTAAAACCAACACATTTTATTGAAGAGGCTGATCATAGTTTGGATGACACACTGAGGAGCAGATAGAAAATAGAAAATAGTGACTTTAAAAAGACTTAACTGCCAATACTGACTTGACTTCATTCATTCAGAACGAGCTAATCATCATCACACGAGAACATCAGTATTTGACGATTCAGTGAAACTACAGATTTCGTTCAATGACAACCATTTTCTTTGTTTGTTTGATTTTTTTTTTTTCTTTTTTTACATCCACTGCCAACGTTTTAAAATGATCTGTTTCTTCAGTGTCTGCATGTGAGAGATACAGTGTGGTTAAAATGAGATAACCAAACCAAACCCGACCTTTGACCTCTGAAGTTCGTATCTTACTCTGTTATTCAAACACAAAAACTCCTGAAACCAACATTTAACCCTCGTGTCGTCCTTCCTTCCTTCCTTCCTTCTTTCCTTCTTCCTTTCTTCCTTCCCTCCGTCTCTTTCTTTTCCCCTTCTCTGCTTTCCTTCCTTCCCTCCTTTCCTCTCTACTTCCTTCCTCCCTCCTTTCCTTAATTCCCTCCTTCTTTCCTCTTTTCCTTAATTCCCTCCCTCCTTTCTTCCTTTCATTCCTTCCTCCCTCCTTTTCTTCCCTCCTTCCTTCCTTCATCCTTTCCTTCTTTCCTTCCTCCTTCCCTGCTTTCCTTCCTTCCCACCTCTCTTTCTTTCCTCCCTCTCTCCTTTCCTTCATCCCTCCCTCCTTTCCTTCTTCTCTACTTCCTTAATTCCCTCCTTCTCTCTTTCTTTCCTTCTTCCTTTCTCCCTCCTTTCCTTCCTCCTTCCCTGCTTTCCTTCCTTCCCTCCTTCTCTCCTTCCTTCTTTCCTTCCTTCCTCCCTCCTTTCTTCTTCCTTCCCTCCTTCCTCCCTCCCTCCCTTCCTTCCTTGACTCAAGGACAACAGGAGGGTTAAAAAGACTCTTCTTCTTCTTCTTCTTCAAATATCAGATTTAAATGTTTGTTCCTCCCAAAGCAAACATTTTATTCCTACAGGCCGACAGTAGACATCTGGGAGATCATAAAAATACCACAGAACCTATTTATCTATAAACCCAATATCAACAAATCCTAAATGTGCCTCCATGGACTTTCCAATCTGTCCTGTAAAAACGACATCCTCCCTCTCTCTCTCTCTCTCTGTCTCTCTCTCTCTCTGTCTCTCTCTCTCTGTCTCTCTCTCTCTCTCTGTCTCTCTCTCTCTCTCTACCTTCTCTCTCTCTCTCTACCCTCTCTCTCTCTCTCTCTCTCTCTCTCTCTCTCTGTCTCTCTCTCTCTCTCTCTCTCTCTCTGTCTCTCTCTCTCTGTCTCTCTCTCCTCTCTCTCTCTCTCTCTCTCTCTCTACCCTCTCTCCCTCTCTCTCTTTCTTTCTACCTTTGATTCTGTCGAGGAAAAGAGAAAAACTCCTAACCCCAAAAAAAAACTTTTAATGGAGATAAAATGAAAGCAGAGGAGCAACAGAGGAGCACCAGAGGAGGATAATTCATATGGAAGCAGAGCAGAGGGAGCGCTGTGTGACAGAGTAACAGAGTAATATATATCTGAGTTTGTGCTGTGTGTGGAGAAAAGTTAAGAGTCTAAATTGGTTGTTTGTTGAGAGCAGCGGTGTCCAAAAGATAACATGATACCTGATATATATCTGTACCTGATGTAGAGCCGTGTGGAGCTCAAAGCATTTTGTTTTTTTCTGAAGTAATAAAAGAAGTTTAAGAGATTTATTTCACAGTGTGGAGAGTTAACAGTAGAAGTTTTTGGGGAGTCAGTGTCTGGATTAGAAAAGAAAAAGGCAACTAAAACTCTGTGTTAAGGTAATTAAAAGTAGATTATTTCCTCAATTCTTTGTTTTGTCGATAAAGTGACGTCTTCAAATGTTTTCTTTTGTCTTTAAAATAATTTGAAATCCAAAAATATTCAGTTTATTATCATTAATGACACAGAAAAGCTCATTTTAGGAGCTGCAACAAGCAAATATTTGAGGTTTTTTTGCTTCTTAAATGACTGATGTAGAGTCAATGTGAGGTTTGAAACATTTTATTTTTTCTTAAGTAATAAAACAGAAGTTTAAGGGATTTATTTTCAGTGTGGAGAGATAACAGTAGAAGTTTTTGGGACTTGGTGTCTGGATTAGAAAAGAAAAGGCCAGTAAAACTCTGTGTTAAAGCAATTAAAAGTAGGAATGATCCATTAATCTACAGATTATTTTCTCAATTCTGTGTTTTGTCGATAAAGTGACGTCTTCAAATGTCGGATTTTGTCTTTAAAACAATCTGAAATCCAAAAATATTCAGTTTATTATCATTAATGACACAGAAAAGCTCATTTTAGGAGCTGCAACAAGCAAATATTTGAGGTTTTTTTGCTTCATGGATGACTGATGTAGAGTCAATGTGAGGCTCAAATGTCGTGTTTTGTCTTTAAAACTATCTGAAATCCAAAAATATTCATTCATGACACAGAAAAGCTGCAAATTCTCATATTTTAGATGAAAATATTTGACTTTTTTCTGCTTCATAAATAACTGTAGAGCCGATGTGAGGCTCAAAACATTTTGGTTTTTAATAAAACAGTGTGAAGAGTCAACGACATTGAGATAGATATTAGGTCGTTTTTGGGACTCAGCGCCTGGATTAGAAAAGAAAAGGCGACCAAATAGTTGTGTTAAGTCAGGAAAAGATTAAGTTTACAGGCAATTAAAAGTCTGAATGTAATTTATTGTTGTTTTTATGTTCAACTAATATGCAGATTATTTTCTTAGTTATTAGTTTTGTTTGTAAAATGTCTTAAAATGTCTTCTATTGTGTTTAACCTTCCTGTCGTCCTCCCGGGTCAAATTGACCCAGTCTGTTTTGACTGTTCCTTCCTTCCTTCCTTCCTTCCTTCTGTCCTTCTTTCCTTTCCTCCCCCCTTTCCTTCCTTCTTTCCTCCCTCCCTTCCTTCTTTCCTTCCTTTTTCCTGCCTTCCTTCCTTCTTCCTCCCTTCCTTCCTTCTTCCTCCCTCCTCCCTCCCTCCCTTCCTTCCTTCCTTCCTTCCTCCCTTCCTTCCTCCCTCCCTCCTCCCTTCCTTCCTTCCTTCTTCCTCCCTCCCTTCCTTCCTTCTTCCTCCCTTCCTCCCTTCCTTCCTCCTTTCCTCCCTCCCTCCTCCATTCCTTCCTTCCCTCCCTCCTCCCTCCCTCCCTTCCTTCCTTCCTTCCTCCCTCCCTTCCTTCCTTCCTTCCTTCCTTCCTTCCTTGACTCGAGGACAACAGGAGGGTTAACTCTCTCCACTCCAAAACCCAAAAATATTCAGTTTACTCTCATCATATAACACAGAAAAGCTACAAATCTTCACATTTTAAAAGCTGCAACACGCAAAAGATTTCACTTATTTACTTCAGAAATGACTAAAATGATTATATGATTATTAAAAGGTTAAATTGCAGCTGTAATTAAAAGGTAAACTCTGACCTCACACTGTTTCTGTCCGACTCACTACATCACAGACTCGACACTTCCTGCGTTGGCATTGGACGTAAAGCTTTAGGTTTCCAATCGTCAGCTGACTTCAAACCAAAAAAAGGATGGAGATTATTTTCATAGATGTATTAAAACCTGATGTGTAATGTTTCCTCAGCCGTCACACACACACACACACACACACACACACACACACACGAAAATGAAAAAACACCATGAATACATTAAACTCTCTGCCAAAAAAAAAAGAAAAAGAAAAAAAGAGAAAAGAGGGGATGAAAAGCTAATGTTGTGTCCATGTGTGAATACAGATCCTCTCATTATTAAAAAAGGAAATAAAAGCTGCTGTGTGTTTCCAGACGAGCAGCTCTTCATCATCTGAACTGTGTTTTATTTTACATTTGATTTTTATATTTTATAAAATTGTGTCCGTCCGTCGTTGCTCTCGTGAACCGGCTTTTTTTTTTTTTTTTTTTTTAATCACACTGTGCTCCAAAAACACGACGGACCAACTGAGAGCCAGCTTCGACCTCCAGCTACTGAAGTCTGTTTGGTGTTGGAGGTGGTGGTGATGATGATGATTTGGGGGGGAGGGGGAGGGAGAAGGAGGGGGGGGGGGGGGCTTCATGTGTCATCCCCTTTACGTTTTAAACTCCAGAAGATGAAAACATGAAGTGTCATAGAGCATATAGTCTGTCACAGTACATCTGAGGGAGACCCTTATTATTTTATTTATGAATATGCTGCTTGGAGTTTCTTAATCTTTAATAAAGAAATATGGTTTACACATCGCTCTCTGTTGTTCTTGGATTTACAGCACGGGGGGTCTCTTTAAATATTCTACTAAAGATAACGATGATATGTTATTCTGTGACTGGAGGAGGCATGAAGGCATGAAGGAAGGAAGGAAGGAAGGATGGAAGGAAGGGAGGGAGGAAAAAAAGGAAGGAAGGAGAATATATTAGAGGATTATGGCCGAGGGGTGCGATGCGGCCCACTTGCCATCCAGTGCTCTTTTCCTTCCTTCCATCTGTCCTTCCTTTATTCCTTTCTTCCTTCTGTCCTTCCTTCCTTCCATCTGTCCTTTCTTTATTCCTTTCTTCCTTCTGTCCTTCCTTCCTTCCATCTGTCCTTCCTTTATTCCTTTCTTCCTTCTGTCCTTCCTTCCTTCCATCTGTCCTTCCTTTATTCCTTTCTTCCTTCTGTCCTTCCTTCCTTCCATCTGTCCTTCCTTTATTCCTTTCTTCCTTCTGTCCTTCCATTCTTCCTTCTGTCTTTCCTTCCTTCCATTCTTCCTTCTGTCTTTCCTTCCTTCCATTCTTCCTTCCTTCTGTCCTTCCTTCCTTCCATTCTTCCTCCCTTCCTTCTGTCTGTCCATCCTTCACTATCTCTCTTTCCTACCTTTCTTCCCTCCTTCCTTTTGCCTGTCTTTCCTTCCTTCCCTTCTTATTTCCTTCCTTCCTTCCTTCTTTCCTTCCATCTTTTTAATGATCCGGCCCACATGAGATCAAATTGGTCTGTATGTGGCCCTTTAATGAAAATGAGTTTGACACCTCTGATGTGTCTGTAATGATCCTTCATCAAGTTTACAGGAAGTGATGGAGGACTAAATCCACAGTCCTCCTTCTGTGGAAACATGGATTTAAAACTTGATGTGAAGCTAATATGAAGCTTCAGAGTCTGAATGAGTCAAATCTTCATCTTCTATGTTTCAACGTTACAGTGTTTTTAGTAGCAAAGTCTTTTTGTTACTATACTTCCACCACAGAGAAACAGGAAACACTAAGAGGGGATTTGATGCTGGAGCCAAAGGGGGTAAATTGGAGTCAGTCAGCACCGAAAATGTTTGGTTTAACCTGCAGGACGTTTCTGTCTTTACAGCAGAAACAGAATGAGGTCCCAATCATCTGTAACATGTTTTACAGACTCAGCTGCAGCTTTAAAAAAGTGGTTTTTTGCTTTAATCCCTGAATATTAATATTATCTCTGTCACCGAGGACGAGAGGCTCAGAAGGACTGAAAGTCTGAGAGATGGTGACTGCTGGAGAAAATAAATTCTCTTCTAACAGCCTGACAGGAGAGAGTGAGACGAACTAATGTGGGATTTATCTTCTGCTTTAATGGAAGTTTTTCACTTTTATGAGAGAAAAAAGCTCCAAGGATGAGAACATTTCTTCCTCCTCCTCTTGGATTAATAGCATCTCTGTAAAACTTCACCAATGGGACCAGAGTAAAAGTGTTTTCTATCTTTAGAGAGTCCTTTTTTCCAACTTTATTATCATTCAAGACAATAAAATTACACTGCACCCGGCTCATGCTAAAAATGTGTTGGCATCTGTTGGAAAAGTGAATATCATCTTATAATCAGACCTTAAAGGTACAAGTTTTCATGTTTCCACAGACAAAGGCCTGGTTCTGGACCAGAAAAACCGGTTCCAGAGTGGCACCAGTTACATTAGGGGGGAGGGGGGGATGGGGGAGGGGAGCGGGGTTATTGAGACCAACCACAACAAACAATAGACCGCATAGTGGTGAATAGATAAGGAGTGAGTTAGCTGTGCTCTGCTAGCTTAAAACAAAGGCTAACGTTAGCATCTCAATCCTGTCGAGCAGCACACATACGTTGTATCTGCCGTGTTGGGATGTGAGCCAGGAGCTACAGATGTGTTTGTGTACAGTAAAACAGCTGTTGCTCCTGGCTCACATCCAGATGTTTTACTGTATTTCCCTATTTTTCCCCCCTAGTTCGTCATATTGCTTGTTGAAAATAACACGTGTAGTAAAATTACTTAATCTATGTGTTATTACCAGAACAATCACGATATCAGTATAAATAAGACAAATGTACACAAACATATTTGTAAATTGTATAAAGTCTTAAATAGTTAGACACTCAGTTGTTAGTTGAAGCTAGCTCCTGTAAGTACGTGACACGGAGTAAAAACTAGCAGGAGTTAGTTGTTCAAGACAAGAGTTGAAGCTAATGATAACATAGCATGTTAGCCCATGTATCACTCCAAATAATCTTATTGTTATAGCCAGTGTGTGTGTTTATAAGACTTTGTGACTGTAAACACGTTGAAAGCAGTGAATAAACACGTAACAACACAGCAGCTACGTTGTAGCTAACGTTGTTACGAAGCTAGTGTTAGCAGCGAAGCTAACGTGCAGAGCGTCAAACAGCTGTAGTAACAACTCTGCTACTTTACAGCTAACATCACAACAACATATCCTGATTAGCTAGACAGTGAGCTGAATGTCAGCAGGTAACGTTACAGTTTGTGTGAAGCAGAGCTGCTGTTACTCACGTCTCAGGCAGAGCTCTGGCCGATTTTCGCCGACTTCCGCCATATTGGTGCCCGCCCATTAGGGGGATGGAAACTGTGATGCTTTGATTGGCTGCCAGTAAGCGGCGCCCTGACCGTCAACAAGGACGGGCTCTGATTGGGCCGTGACTGGCTTCGCCGATAAGCAAGTCCCGCCTCCTCAGCGCTCATTGGCCCAACGTCCCGTCAGTCAGCGCCGGCTCCGCCGTGTAGCCCATAAAACCTGACCTGAGTTCGCCGCCTTCCATTCAGTCTTGCTAGCCGGGAGAGAAAGTCTGCTTCTTTAAATTGTTTCATTTGGACATTTTTGCACTTTTCTTGAGGTAAGGCATGATCAGCAAAGTACTACTTAATTTGGTCCTTCATTGAGTTTAGGTAAAGCTACAAAGTGTCTGTGTGTAATGTAAATCGCGGCAGCCCAACTTACCTATTAAAACTGTCATAAGTGTTAATTTTCTGCTAAAGATCATGCCGAAGGTACAGGATGCGTTAAGTTTGTAATGTACTGTAACGAACTGGGCATGTTACTGTTTTGTGTTATAAAATTTGAGAGTTTAAGCCAGTTTCTGTTCTGTTCAGTTAAAGTGCTGGTTTTTCCGAGTGTCCGTGAACGCGTCTTGAGAGTGAGCCTTGCAGCTAGCGTGCCGGTGTGTTGTTGTTATTAGCCTCTGAGAAGGAGACGGTAGCACATGTGTGGCTAAGGAGCTACTACGTTAGTTTTTGTTGTTTTGGCGTTGGCTACGGCCCACAGTAGCCTGGGTAATAAAAAGGAATAAAGAGGCAGCTAAACCGGCTAACGTCGAGGTGTTTGAGGGACGTTACAGTACTTTAAAGTTCGAGATAAAGTAAAAGTGGTTGATAGCATAAGAGACTCTCTGCAAGTCCTCCAGTTTAATCAATAACTGCAATATTACTGTACTCTATGGACATGTGCGCGTTAACTTAACATATGTTCGTGTATGAGTCGGCATAGGTAATACATTTTCATTATCCATTAAAGTTAATGGCATTGCAATGACTTAGTCTGCACGAAGTTATCCATACAAGTTCAACAGCATTGCATTAACACTGTAGTAATACACTTATTCTGTACGGAATTAACCATAAAAGTCAATGGCATTGTAATAATAATAATAAGTAATTTTCAGCTAGCTAACTAACTAGTCATGTCTCCTCCTCGTGTGTGCATCTTCACTGGATGCCACAGTGTCCAGGGTAGTGGCTCCATTAGTTTATTTAAGTTTCCAACTGATGAAGGCATCAAGAGTCAGTGGGTCGATTTTGTAAGGAGCCACTGTGGAGAATTTATAATCAACTCCACCACCCGCCTCTGCAGTGTCCACTTTACCCCCGATAGTTTCACCAACTATTACCCGGTACAGTCTGGATTTTTGAGCAGTCCGTTGTGTCTGGTTAGAGGTGCCGTACCGACCGTCTCCCTCCCCGGAGAGAGTGTAAGTAACTCTGTAGTAACAAATAGGAAAAATACAGTAGTAATGAATAATATAGTCCATGATATTGATTTATTGCTGTTCTCAGTGTGGCAGTCTGAAGCTTAACCTCCTGATAATTGTAGACAGACAGCTTCTTACACTCTCTTGTTGTGTTTCTTCAGATGGAGTACCAGCCTGAGTCTACTGACAAGGGCGTCAGCAGGTAAGTCAATATGTGCTGTCACTTTAATTACAATAACTTTAATTACAGTTGCACAGCAATGTAACTCAAACTCATGTCTCTTGGGTACAGGAGCAGCCCTAGGACCCGCTTGGCCAAGCTGAAGCTGTATTCGGTGAAGAGGGACAGGAGCCCGCTACCTGCCTCTGCAGCTTCAGCCACCACCGCTTCGCCCCCGAGGAAGAGAGCGGCCGTGGCCCTGACCTGTAAGCATCATCTTTATTCAAGTTTAGGTTAAACTGAGGTTGAGGTGCTGTCTATGTGACGCCTGAACTGTTGTTGTGGTTTCAGCTTCCTCAGAGGACAACGACAGCGATGGTGACTTGATGCTCATGGAAGCCGCTGCTGCCTTTGGGCTGGAGGTGGAAGCTTCAGGTAAGTCTGTGAAACTCTTGTGCTCAGTATACAGTGGTCAGTGCAGTGAGAGGCAAATATGCAGACTTTGGTATGTGAGGCGTGTCAATTTATATGACTGTTATCTTAATTCATCCACTCATTTATTCCTTGTGTTGTTCTTCACAGCATCCTCTCTCCTGCCACCAGGTCCAGCTGCCAGACGAAAGACAGCCCCTCCTCCCGTCCCTGCTCCCCAGGCTGAGGTTTGTGTTGTTGTGAACTTCGTACATTTAGCAGCAGAGTGTTTCAAAGCTGCGGTTTGTATTAATTCAGTGTTGTTGTTGCTGTTTCAGATCCTGCTGCCTGAAGCGTGGAAGCGCAGCCTGCCCCGTGTGCAGCATGAGTGGGTCAGCAGGGCCCTGTTCGTCCGAGACCAGACGGGAAGGGCAGTGCTGTCTCCAAACCTCACACTGTGGCACCATCCACCAGGTCCACGGATGGTGTACAACCAGCGTCCCTCATCCCCTGATGCCTTCTTCCAGCGGCCCTTCTTCCTCTGGGCCCCGTACCACCTGTGGCATTACCACCTGAAATGTCCAAACTGCGCTCACAAGTTGACGAGCTGCGGCATCTATGAAACTGTGCACAAAGTCCTGGACAGGGACGGGTGGTACTACATGGGCACAGAGTGCCTGGAGTGCAGGTAAGGACATTGCATTATATGTGTTATATCATAACAGTGCAGAAAGAGTGTGTACACGGTCCTTAATAACACACGTCTTTTCTCCCTCAGGTACTGCAGGAAGAAGGTGTCCAGCTGGTCAGACAGTGTGAGGAGGCAGCTGGACCCGAGCCACCAGGACCTCTTCCCCGCCGTGCTGACACACAGGTAAACAAACCGAGAGCCCAGTGTGACACAGCGTGGGGTTTTACTCTTTGTGCCTCACTAATGATAATTTGTGCTGTGTTCATGCAAAATGTGATAATGTGTGTGTATGAGACACCAGGGTTAACTGTAACTCTCTTTGTGCTGCAGGCTCTCAGTAGATAAGAGGGTGCTCGGCCAGATGAAGGAGCGCACGCCTGGCTACAGCTCCAGCCAACTGCGTGCGTACCTGGTGCAGCATCACACAGCAGAGTGGATGAGGCAGAGCAACATGTTCCTGCACACCTGCCACAAATTCGAGTGTGTGCAGGTGCCAGCTCTGCCCCCTCTGCCGAAGATGGAGCCTGTCCCCAGCAGCAGCTGGCTTCTGGACACTTACGCCAGGGAGTCCTTCACAAGGATCGACGAGCTGAGGGCGAAGGTGACTTCAACCTTCGGCTCCATCCTGAAGATGGACTCCACCAAGAAGGTAAGAAGCATGTAGCTAATAACATATTAGTTAACCCACTAGACATTCTCTGGAACTGCTGCTTGTCTCACACCTTTACTGACAGATGACACTCTCTGGTTCTCTGCAGGTGACCAAGAAGCTGGCTGGCGCCGATACCGCCCACTGTATGACCAGCGTCGGCAACGAGCTGGGGCAGGTCCTCATCTCCGTCCTCACGTCCGCTGAGGGCCACGGCCTGACGGACATGGTGGAGGGCCTGCAGGAGCGGTACCGGCTGGCACAGCGGGACCCCCCCGAGTTACTTTATGTGGACAGAGACTGCTGCAGGAGGGACGGCAGCACCTGCGCGGCAGCAGCTCTTTTCCCTGCGTGGCCCCTGCTGTCCGTCAGACTGGACATCTGGCATTTCATACGACGTCTGGCAGCAGGTGTTACCTCTGAGAGTCACGTCCTGTACCCGGAGTTCATGCAGCGTCTGTCCACATCGATCTTCGAGTGGGACGCAGAGGACGTGGCTCTGCTGAAGAGAGCCAAGGAGGCAGACTGGTCCAGGAGGAGTAATCAGCTCACCCTCAAGGAGATGGTTCGGCACTGTTGCCGTCGCACGCGCGGGGTGCAGGAGACCGAGCGTCTCCTTGACCACACCATCCGGATGTTCATGGCTGCCACCGACGCCATGAACATCCCGCTCTTGGACCGGGACAGAATGGAGAACATCTGGGCGGCGCAGAGGAGACACATCGCCTGCATCCAGGTACGGCTGCATCCTTTGCACTCTTATAGAGACGGTATGTCACAGTGTTGTACTCCTCAGACCAAAACTAACTTTCTCCATGTCTACACATCCAGGATCCCCCGAATGTCCTGCTGTACACTAAGACTGGGAGCCTGACCAAGGGTGGGGTCACCCTTCCGGTGTACCGGTGTGCCCGTGGCTCGACGTCACTGGAGTCCTTCTACCTGCATCTCAACAGGTTCATCCCTGGTGAGTCACAACGCACACGTAACACACGACATACTCTGCTGGTTTTCTGCTGTTTTTGCTCTTTTCCTTTTCTCCTTCTTCTTATGCTTTACAATCCTGATGTTTCTCTCTCGTGCTGCAGGGAGTTCAGCCAGCACCTGCCACTTTCAGATGTTCCTGTTAGAGGGGCTGACAAGGTGGAATGAGGACCAGGCACGGGCAGCAGCAGGCAGGGTGAAGTCACACACCAAGTCCTACAGTGGCCCAGTGGTGGAGACACTCAGCCGGTACACTGAACACTTCTATGGGATGAGGCCGGCGGTTGAGACGCACACCGTCCCTCCATATACAGGTACATTAAAACGGACACAAAGTGACTACTTTGATGACTGCTAATATATGCAGGTGCTTGACACTATTTGTTTCTTCCTCAGGTGAGCTTATAGGTATAACTTACCTGTATGCACAGACTGGCCGGACGCTGCAGGAGTTCCCTGACGACCCCGAGGAGCCCATCGGGATCCTGGATCAGAGCGATGAGGAAGAAGAGGACGAGGTGGTGAGCGATGAGGATGTGGTTGACGAGGGGTTTGATGAGTTGAGCTTCGATTCACTAGACCCCTGTCAGCCACTCCCGCAGCCTCAGCCCGTCCCCCGGCCGACTCCAGCCACACCTGATGATCAGGAGGTTAGTAGACAATCATTTGCGACTCTACACTCTCTCATAGTTCAAGGTTGTTGTCATTTCACACTGAATTTATGAACTAATTTTTCATCTGTGATTTCTGTGTATTTCAGGTCACTGTCGACGCCAGCGGTGCCCCTGGTTACCAGAACGTGGTTCGGCTGGCGCATAGTCTGGTGGAGCTCTGCACGAAGGGCCACGTCACCAACGGCGAGGTGGAGGAGATTGTAGGCCTTTGGCAGAGCCTCCCCGATGAAGACAAAGGCCCTGTGCAGTATCCTGTGCTTGGGGGCAGCAGTGGGCCTGCAACGTGGCCTGACGCCAGCCGGTTGGTGGAGGCCATCTTCCTCCGGCTGTGCGTCCTCTACCCCGGCAACAAAAGGGTGATGGGCGTGCTGCTGACCCGCTGGACCCTGGTGTTGAGGGAATACAACAGCATCAGGAACGTGGTGACCATGCACCCGGCCCTCAAAACCAGGACCACCATCCAGCTCTACGTGGTCAATCAGTACACACTGTCTCAGTGGTGAGCCTCTCTGGTTTATATTACTGCAGATGATTGTATTTATCTCGTCAAGCTGCTTGTGATATTCATTGTTGACCATTTAATGTCACAGTTTAACATTTCTGTGTTCACTCTTCAGGCACAAAAGGACGACCGCCACTGCTGCTGTGGAGCCGACACCGGCCCCTCTGCTGGCGGAGGGGGCCCTGCTACCAGCGGAGGGGGTCCTGCTACCAGCGGGGCCGAAGGAGGAGAGACAGGATGCTCCCATCGCTTCCATGCAGCCTCAACTTCTGGAGGGAGAGAAGGAGGAGGAGGAGGAGAAGCCCATCGCAGGCCCGTCCTGGGATTTCCCGGCTCCCTCCACCACCGATGCTGCTGCGTCCAACAGCACCGATGCTGCTGCGTCCAACAGCACCGATGATGCTGCTGCCTCCGACACCACTTCAGCCCCCCGGTCCCCAACCGACATTGTCTTCACCAATGCTCCGGCTGCATCCACAGTCAGTCACCGGAAGGTGATGCTTGCCAGGCAGGCGGAGTTAGCGAAGAGGGGTGTGAAAATAAAGCCACGGGCCTCCTGGGTTGTCAAATGTAGGATGTGTGGCCACAGAAAAATCAAAGAGTTTGGCCATAGGGTTCTAACAAAGCGCAATGGGGAGCGGGCTCACTACTGCCCTTATGTTGCTGACGGCAAGACCCCTGAGGAATGGTTGGCTGGCTTGGACTGAAACTTTGTGTATAGTTGATTTATTGTAAATAGTTTATCTTTTTCACTCCAGAACGGCTGCACGGCGTCCGTGCCAGAGCAGGGACGGACCGCAGACGCATCCGGTGGAATTTAGGGGTCAGGGCTGCTCTGCAGCTGCAGCTACATACATCTACACCATGTGTAATTAAAATGTTTACTGTCATAATTCTACATGGATGGCTTATAAAGAGGATGATTACATTCAAATTGAATTTCATTCAAGATGGAAAGTGTGTGTGAGGAGAAACTGTGTCCACACTGTGAAACCTGAAGTTCATTTTAATAGAACTTTTCTAAAGACAGACGGTTGTCTAGTAGCCTCTAGTCTCTGCTGACAGAAGGAACCTGTTGATGCTGCATTCATCCTGAATACGCTCAGAGTCACTGGTGGTCACCCTTTGAGTCAGGTTGACTACTCCTCATTTACACGTCTAAAGACGTTCAGCACTGCTGTGGTTTCATGACTGTACATACAGAATGTTAATTTAAAGCTGTGTTTGCCTCAAGTTAAAACACTGAGCAGAGTGTCTGCTGGTGACTTTTACATGTTCATTAGGATTTGCATTGACACAGCAGTGATGTGTGAAATATGCTCTGTACTACTGCTACCTCAGTATCACTGTGAATCCCTGTCGGCAACCTCTGGTGCTCAGAGTCACATTATTTATACAAATTGTTGTTGCAAATGTCTTTTATTCATCACTGAGTTGG
The DNA here is from genome assembly GCA_021039105.1 of Scomber colias. Classification (NCBI taxonomy): domain Eukaryota; kingdom Metazoa; phylum Chordata; class Actinopteri; order Scombriformes; family Scombridae; genus Scomber; species Scomber colias. The sequence continues at coordinate 15,647 of JAJDFG010001747.1, forward strand.
AAGGAATAAATTCAGTGACATTTTCAAACTAAGATTTTCTTCTGTCTTGATTATTACTTTATACTTTGCGCAACGTCGGCCTTCACTCTCCGGTCCTCCGTGTCTCCGTCAGTTGTCCGCCGGTGTTACGGTTTAACTGGTGACCTTCTCATAGTTTAATCCTTTAAAAATACACAATCCTCGGTGTAATATCTAATCATGTATGTAAGTTAAATTGCGTTCAGAGGACTCATTCACCTCTCGTAATGTAATGTAATGTGAGGAGGTCACCAGATAACACGGTCACCAGTTAAACCGTAACACCGGTCCCTCCGCTGGGTCTCCGTCGGTCCCGCCACCGTTATAAAACCATACCGATGTGTCCGCGGGTCCTTGGAAGGAAGGAAGGAAGGATGGAGGAAGGAAAGGAAGGAAGGACGGAGGAAAGAAGGAAGGAAGGTAGGGGGAGGAAAGAAAGAGAGAAGGAGGGAGGGAGGAAGGGAAGAAGGAAGGAAGGAAGAAGAAAGGGGGATGGAGGATGGAAAGACGGACGGGAGGAGAGAAGGAGGGAGGGAGGAAGAACAGATGGAAGGAAGGAAAGGAAGAAGAAAGGGGGATGGAGGAAGGAAAGAAAGAAGGGAGGAGAGAAAGAGGGAGGGAGGAAGAACAGATTTAAGGAAGGAAAGAAGGAAGGGAGGGTGGAAGGAAGGAAAGGAAGGAAGAAACGGAGGAAATAAGGAACGAGGGAGGGAGAAAGGAAAAGAGGAAGGGAAGAAAGAAGGCAGGGAGGAAGGAAAGAAGGAAGGTAGGGGGGAGGAAAGAAAGAGAAGGAGGAAGGGAAGAAAGAAGGAAGGAAGAAGAAAGGGGGATGGAGGATGGAAAGACGGACGGGAGGAGAGAAGGAGGGAGGGAGGAAGAACAGATGGAAGGAAGGAAAGGAAGAAGAAAGGGGGATGGAGGAAGGAAAGAAAGAAGGGAGGAGAGAAAGAGGGAGGAAGGAAGGACGGAGGAAGGAAAGAAGGAAGGAAGGGAGGGAGGAAGGACAGATGGAAGGAAGGAAGGACGGAGGAAATAAGGAACGAGGGAGGGAGAAAGGAAAAGAGGAAGGGAAGAAAGAAGGCAGGGAGGAAGGAAGGAAGGTAGGGGGGAGGAAAGAAAGAGAGAAGGAGGGAGGGAGGAAGGGAAGAAGGAAGGAAGGAAGAAGAAAGGGCGATGGAGGAAGGAAAGAGGAAAGGGAGGAGAAAAGGAGGGAGGGAGGAAGGACAGATGGAAGGAAGGAAAGGAAGGAAGGAAGGGAGGAGAGAAAGAGGGAGGGAGGAAGGACAGATGGAAGGAAGGAAAGGAAGGAAGGACGGAGGAAATAAGGAACGAGGGAGGGAGAAAGGAAAAGAGGAAGGGAAGAAAGAAGGCAGGGAGGAAGGAAAGAAGGAAGGAAGGATATTTTGGGATATTTACAGAAGTTACCAAATATAATTATTTGCCCAATAAAGGGTTAAGATCCAACACTTCTTTCTTTCTTTCCTTCCTTCCTTCCTTCATTCCATCTGTCCTTCCTACCTTCCTTTTTTCCTTTCTTCCTTCCTTTGTTCCTTTCTTCCTTCCATCTGTCCTTCCTTCATTCCTTCCATCTGTCCTTCCTGCCTTCCTTTTTTCCTTTCTTCCTTCCTTCCTCCGTTTCTTCCATCTGTCCTTCTTGCTTTCTTTCCTTCCTTCCTTCCTCCCTTCCTCCCTTTCTTCCTTCTGTCCTTCCTTCCTTCTTTCCCTCTGTCCTTCGTACCTTCCTTTTTTCCTTTCTTCCTTCCTTCCTCCATTTCTTCCATCTGTCCTTCTTTCTTTCCTTCCTTCCTTCCATCTGTCCTTCCTACCTTCCTTTCTTCCTTCCTTCCTCCATTTCTTCCATCTGTCCTTCTTGCTTTCTTTCTTTCCTTCCTTCCTTCCTTCATTCCATCTGTCCTTCCTACTTTCCTTTTTTCCTTTCTTCCTTCCTTCGTTCCTTTCTTCCTTCCATCTGTCCTTCCTTCATTTCTTCCATCTGTCCTTCCTACCTTCCTTTTTTCCTTCCTTCCTTTTTTCATTCCTTCCATCTGTCCTTCCTCCCTTTCTTCCTCCCTTTCTTCCTTCCTTCCTTCCTTCCCTCTGTCCTTCGTACCTTCCTTTTTTCCTTTCTTCCTTCCTTCCTCCATTTCTTCCATCTGTCCTTCTTTCTTTCTTTCCTTCCTTCCTTCCTTCATTCCATCTGTCCTTCCTACCTTCCTTTTTTCCTTTCTTCCTTCCATCTGTCCTTCCTTCATTCCTTCCATCTGTCCTTCCTGCCTTCCTTTTTTCCTTTCTTCCTTCCTTCCTCCGTTTCTTCCATCTGTCCTTCTTGCTTTCTTTCCTTCCTTCCTTCCTCCCTTTCTTCCTTCTGTCCTTCCTTCCTTCCTCCCTTCCTTCCCTCTGTCCTTCGTACCTTCCTTTTTTCCTTCCTTCCTTCCTTCCTCCCTTTCTTCCTTCTGTCCTTCCTTCCTCCCTTCCTTCTCTCTGTCCTTCGTACCTTCCTTTTTTCCTTTCTTCCTTCCTTCCTCCATTTCTTCCATCTGTCCTTTCTTTCCTTCCTTCCTTCCTTCCTTCATTCCATCTGTCCTTCCTACCTTCCTTTTTTCCTTTCTTCCTTCCTTCGTTCCTTTCTTCCTTCCATCTGTCCTTCCTACCTTCCTTTTTTCCTTCCTTCCTTCCTTCCTCCATTTCTTCCATCTGTCCTTCTTTCTTTCTTTCCTTCCTTCCTTCCTTCATTCCATCTGTCCTTCCTACCTTCCTTTTTTCCTTTTTTCCTTTCTTCCTTCCTTTGTTCCTTTGTTCCTTCCATCTGTCCTTCCTTCATTCCTTCCATCTGTCCTTCCTGCCTTCCTTTTTTCCTTTCTTCCTTCCTTCCTCCGTTTCTTCCATCTGTCCTTCTTGCTTTCTTTCCTTCCTTCCTCCCTTTCTTCCTTCTGTCCTTCCTTCCTTCCTTCCTTCTTTCCCTCTGTCCTTCGTACCTTCCTTTTTTCCTTTCTTCCTTCCTTCCTCCATTTCTTCCATCTGTCCTTCTTTCTTTCTTTCCTTCCTTCCTTCCTTCCTTCCTTCCTCCATTTATTCCATCTGTCCTTCTTTCTTTCTTTCCTTCCTTCCTTCATTCCATCTGTCCTTCCTACCTTCCTTTTTTCCTTTCTTCCTTCCTTCGTTCCTTTCTTCCTTCCATCTGTCCTTCCTTCCTTCCTTCTTTCCCTCTGTCCTTCGTACCTTCCTTTTTTCCTTTCTTCCTTTCTTCCTTCCTTCCTCCATTTCTTCCATCTGTCCTTCTTTCTTTCTTTCCTTCCTTCCTTCCTTCATTCCATCTGTCCTTCCTACCTTCCTACCTTCCTTTTTTCCTTTCTTCCTTCCTTTGTTCCTTTCTTCCTTCCATCTGTCCTTCCTTCATTCCTTCCATCTGTCCTTCCTACCTTCCTTTTTTCCTTTCTTCCTTCCTTCCTCCGTTTCTTCCATCTGTCCTTGCTTTCTTTCTTTCCTTCCTTCCTTCCTTCTGTATGTCCTTCCTACCTTTCTTCACTCTTTCCTTTTGTCTGTCTTTCCTTCCTTCCTTCCTTCTGTCTGTCCTTGCTACGTTTCTTCCCTCTTTCCTTCCTTCCCTTCTTCCTTCCTTCCTTCCTTCTTTCCCTCTGTCCTTCGTACCTTTCTTTTTTCCTTTCTTCCTTCCTTCGTTCCTTTCTTCCTTCCTTCCTCCATTTCTTCCATCTGTCCTTCTTTCTTTCTTTCTTTCCTTCCTTCCTTCATTCCATCTGTCCTTCCTACCTTCCTTTTTTCCTTTCTTCCTTCCTTCGTTCCTTTCTTCCTTCCATCTGTCCTTCCTTCATTCCTTCCATCTGTCCTTCCTGCCTTCCTTTTTTCCTTTCTTCCTTCCTTCCTCCATTTCTTCCATCTGTCCTTCTTGCTTTCTTTCCTTCCTTCCTTCCTCCCTTTCTTCCTTCTGTCCTTCCTTCCTTCTTTCCCTCTGTCCTTCGTACCTTCCTTTTTTCCTTTCTTCCTTCCTTCCTCCATTTATTCCATCTGTCCTTCTTTCTTTCCTTCCTTCCTTCCTTCCTTCCATCTGTCCTTCCTACCTTCCTTTTTTCCTTTCTTCCTTCCTTCGTTCCTTTCTTCCTTCCATCTGTCCTTCCTTCATTCCTTCCATCTGTCCTTCCTACCTTCCTTTTTTCCTTCCTTCCTTTTTTCATTCCTTCCATCTGTCCTTCCTTCCTTTCTTCCTTCTGTCCTTCCTTCCTTCCTTCCTTCTTTCCCTCTGTCCTTCGTACCTTCCTTTTTTCCTTTCTTCCTTCCTTCCTCCATTTCTTCCATCTGTCCTTCTTTCTTTCTTTCCTTCCTTCATTCCATCTGTCCTTCCTACCTTCCTTTCTTCCTTCCTTCGTTCCTTTATTCCTTCCATCTGTCCTTCCTTCATTCCTTCCATCTGTCCTTTCTGCCTTCCTTTTTTCCTTTCTTCCTTCCTTCCTCCATTTCTTCCATCTGTCCTTCTTGCTTTCTTTCCTTCCTTCCTTCCATCTGTCCTTCCTTTCTTCCATCTGTCCTTCCTACCTTCCTTTTTTCCTTTCTTCCTTCCTTCCTCCATTTCTTCCATCTGTCCTTCTTGCTTTCTTTCTTTACTTCCTTCCTTCCTTCTGTATGTCCTTCCTACCTTTCGTCACTCTTTCCTTTTGTCTGTCTTTCCTTCCTTCCTTCCTTCTGTATGTCCTTCCTACCTTTCTTCACTCTTTCCTTTTGTCTGTCTTTCCTTCCTTCCTTCCTTCCTTCTGTCTGTCCTTGCTACCTTTCTTCCCTCTTTCCTTCCTTCCCTTCTTATTTCCTTCCTTCCTTCCTTCCTTCCTTCCTTCCTTCCTTCCTTCCCTCCATCTCTTTAATGATCCGGCCCACATGAGATCAGATTGGTCTGTATGTGGCCCTTGAATGAAAATGAGTTTGACACCTCTGCTCTAGCGCCACCAGCTGGTCAAAATCTTAGTTATTGATCCTCCGTCATGAAAACAGGAAATATCATGTTTTCTCGTTTAGAGCTTTAAAGCCTGAATAAAAAAAATCCATTCAAGTTTTTTTTTATTAGGCCTATTCTAAAAACTAAATAATTAAATAAATGACTTTGCTTTTATAACAGCGGGACGTCTGAGCAGATTAAATCTCTAAATTTTAAATCGAGGTAACACACTCTTTATTTTAATTTTAAAGTGTTAAAAAATTCATATTAAACTCTTATTTCAACTTAACCCTTAAACAGACCTTACTAGTTATGTCATTTGCACCTCAAGTAAGGAAGGAATGAAGGAAAGAAGGAAGGAAGGAAAGGATGGAAGAAGGAAGGAAAGGAGGAAGGAAGGGAAGCAAGGGAGGAAGAAGGAAGGAAAGGAAGGAGGGAGGAAGGAAGGAAGGTAGGAAGGAAAGGAGGGAAGAAGGAAGGAAAGGAGGGAGGAAGGGAAGGAAGGGAGAGGAAGGAAGGAAAAGAAGGAGGGAGGAAGGAAGGTAGGAAGGAAAGGAGGGAAGAAGGAAGGAAAGGAGGGAGGAAGGGAAGGAAGGGAGGAAGAAGGAAGGAAAGGAGGGAGGAAGGAAGGAAGGAAGGACAGATGAAGGAAGGAAGAAAGGACAGAAGGAGGGAACATTTACCCTAACAGCTGAACTTAGATCTGAGGAAGGAAGGAAGGAAGGAAGGAAGGAAGGAAGGAAGGAAGGACAGATGAAGGAAGGAAGGACAGAGGAAGGAAGGAAGGACAGAGGAAGGAAGGAAGGAAGGAAGGAAGGAAGGAAGGACAGAGGAAGGACCTGGGAGGACAACAGGAAGGTTAAAGAGTCTGTATCTCCTGGTGCACGTTGTCTGTTTAAGGGTTAAAGAGTGTTAAAAATTCATATTAACAAGTGTTGTAATATTCAAAAGCACTTTGTCTAAATTGAACCTTTTAATCTATTCAGGTCATTGATGAGTGAAAAACGCTGAGATTTCAACATTTTAAGGATTTGTTGCTTCTTTTCTCGTTCGTTTTATTTAATTAGTGAATTAAATATGTTTCAGACTGAAGTTAATTAGTGACTCTAAACTGCCCGTGGGTGTGACTGTGAGTGAGTGAGTAGCTCTCAGTCAGCTATATTTTATTTATTTCTGACACATCTGCAGGTCCATGTTAATAAAAATAAACATGAGACATAATAGAAACAATTTAATTTAATTAATTATACTTTATGTCAGCCTGTGATTGACTGGCTGCAGCTCCCTCGAGATACTTTAGAACAGGAAGTCATCTTCATTCAAGGACCACAACAGTAAAGTAGCAGTGAGACCAGGCGGGGAGTTCCTGTCCTCTGAAATGAGGCCAACCAGGAAGTAACTTAGAGCTGCATTCTATCAAAAGGCCACCAGGGGGCGACCGTCTCTATACAAGTCAATGGAGAATTCACCAACTTCTCACTTGATTTCTAACCTCAGTAAACGTTTTCAAAATGTGTTTATGGTCTCAATCGCTAGTTTAAAGCCTTCTTCAATGCAGTATGATGTTCATTTGGGACATTTTGGCCTCCCTGATTTTATATGTGACGATAAAGCAGGGTATGCATTAGGGCGTGGCTACGTCCTGATTGACAGGTTGATTGACCAATGTCCTCCAGATCCAGCCCTCGTAACCATAGCAACCTCCCCGCTCCGCACATGGCCCGCCTCATGCCCATATAAGTAGAATCCGTGTTTTTATTTTTCCCAAAATGCACCTGAAATTTTCAAGATGGCGCTGCCTAGATTCGAAACTATTGGCTTCCGAGCAGCAGTCCACAAACCAATGGGTGACGTCACGGATGTTACGTCCATTTCTTTTATACAGTCTGTGATCACACACTAAAAACTGCAGGATTCAGTGAAGGACACAGTTTAACCATCAGAAATGTTCCTCAGATGGTGAAACACTTCCAGAAACTGATAATAGTGACGACTTAATGCAGCAGCTGGTCAGATTTGGTGCGATGGCCTTTTTTGCAGCTTTTTCTCTGAAAACGACGCTATCTGAATAATTATGAGATGGATTTTCATGAAATTTGGTGCAGACCTTAACGTTCCTCTGAGGATGAAGCGTGATGAGTTTGGTGATCCTGTGATGTTTCCCTCTAGTGCAGGGGTGTCAAACATGTGGCCCGTGGGCTAGAACCGGCCCGCCGAAGGGTGCGATCTGGCCCACTTTCCTTTCTGTGTTCTTTTCCTTCCTTCCTTTTTTTCATTCCTTCCATCTGTCCTTCCTCCCTTTCTTCCTTCTGTCCTTCCTTCCTTCCTTCCTTCCCTCTGTCCTTCATACCTTCCTTCCTTCCCTCTGTCCTTCATACCTTCCTTTTTTCCTTTCTTCCTTCCTCCAGAAATGTTCTTCAGATGGTGAAACACGTTCAGCTGGTCAGATTTGGTGCTGAGCAGGTAGTGTACGGTGGCCTTTTTTACAGCTTTTTCTCTGAAAACGACGCTATTTCATATATTTATATTTTTAAAAATAAAGATTATAGCTGCTTTAATGTTGCAGGTGTTTTCCCGATCAGTAAATCAAACTATAAAAGAACAGAAATTAGCATAATTATATATAATTTGGGAGTTTTCTCTGAGCCACCATCTAGTGGTCGTTATATGAACTGCAGCTTGAGTCTACACTGTCCTTCAGAAGTCCTGTTATATCTCTGTGTGAATAAATATCAGACAATACTAATATTTTATACCCATTTATATTCTGCAGTGTGCTCTCACATCATTACTATCATTAGCTCAGCACATAGAGCCGCGCTGCACCACACTGAGCCGCAGACACGCCGTCCTGTACAAGGACAAGACACGTCTGCGGTGCTTTTCACAGTTTCTCTGCAGCATCCTGGCAGAAGACATCCTCTGCTCTGTCAATTAGGAGGAAGATTTAGCCTGACGCACCAGGGGAGGAGGTTTTAAACCGACACACCGGGACATGCAGCATGTCAGCTGTCCTCCGGCTTTAAACTCAGGCGCTCCACGTTCCTCTGTCGCCACGCCGACTGCCTGCAGAGGAAGCCGGCTGGACGGCTGACTTGACTAAATGGTTACATGGCTGCCTGGTTTGCAGAGACGCTGACAAGCAGACGGAAAGAATATCTGATTGGTTAGCTGGCAGAGAGCCTGACGGGCTGCTGCATGAAGACACGAAACCTGTAGACAGCTGGTGTAATTCAGCACTTTGTAATAAACACTAAACACAGTGCAGCTGTTACTGTGTGTAATATTATGTCAAATAAACCTAACCTTTACGTGATGTTCAGGGTCAGATTTGGCCCATTTGTACATTTGGAAGCTGTAAAAATGTGACACACAGGATATGAAGATGGATATAAAATGCTCCTTTAATGTTGGTGCAGCTGATACACATTTTTATATCTGCAAATGTACAAATTTGACCTTTTTTATAGAAAGAAAACATGTTATATTCTTAATATTCTATAAAGTGTTCCCGTGGATCATAAAATAGTGATTGTAAATGTCTTTTTTCCCCCGTAAAATGAATCAAATATGAATAAATGACTGATGGGGAATTTATGAATGTGGATTAATGTAGAGACTAATTATGAGTCAGAATATGAACAGTATGTAAAGGGTCAATTTCTTCATAAAAAACAGATTATATACAGGAATAAATAAATAAACAGGAATAAATGTGAACTAAAATGTGGAATAAATATGTAATCCACTTCTGCAAACCAACACTATGGTTTTTATACATTATACATCATTTTTCAAAAGTTATTTAGGATAGAAGGATTGTTTTTAGGGTGTTTAAAGTATACTATTATTTTCTTCTTGTTGCCATGGAGACACTGTTTGAAACTGGTCAATCAGCTGTAATTTAAGCTTCTGCTCTGTGTAAAAACAGCCAGTTAAAAGACAAAAGAGATTATTACTGAAACATAAAGTTACACAGTTAATTGATTGATTCATTCATTCATTCATTCATTCATTGATTAATCAACTGACAAGTCATAGATTGTCTGATGAAGGTTTTAAATCACAGTAATCTGAATATTTTGGGGGTTTTCAAGACAAACAAAAAAAATAATAATAATTTGATGTTTTTTTAAATGTAGTCATTATTAGTATAAGTCCACTTAAATACACTGTAGGTGGATAAAATATGTAATATCTATCATTCTTTTGTGGTTACACCATTTGACATTTTCAGAGGAAGAAGAGGAAGGAAGGAAGGAAGGAGTGAGGAAAGAAAGAAGGGAGGAAGGAGGGAGGGAGGAAAAGGGGAAGGAAGGAAAGGAGTAAGGTGGGAGGGAGGGAGGAAAAGAGGAAGGAAGGGAAGGAGGGAGGGATGAAGGAAGGAGTGAGTGAGGAAAGAAAGAGGGAAGGAAGGAACAGTCAAAAGAGAGATGGGGTCAATTTGACCCGGGAGGACGACAGGAAGGTTAAATCCACTGTCTGTGATCATTTATGTAATATCTATCATTCTTTTGTGGTTACACCATTTGACATTTTCAGGAGCATTCAGTCTGACTTTTGGTTAAAAAAAATGGTGCAAATGTAATTTAAATGATATAAAACCAACAAAAATACTAAATGTTAACAAACCTGATGCAGGAGTGGAAAATTAGATGTAAAAAATCCTTACTAGTTATGTCATTTGCACCTGAAGGAAGGAAGGAAGGAAAGGAGGGAGGAAGAAGGAAGGAAGGAAGGAAGGAAAGAAGGAAGGAAGGAAAGGAGGGAGGAAGGAAGGAAAGAAGGAAGGAAGGAAAGGAGGGAGGAAGAAGGAAGGAAAGGAGGGAGGAAGAAGGAAGGAAGGAAAGGAGGGAGGAAGGAAGGAAGGAAAGAAGGAAGGAAGGAAAGGAGGGAGGAAGAAGGAAGGAAAGGAAGGAGGGAGGAAGAAGGAAGGAAAGGAAGGAGGGAGGAAGAAGGAAGGAAGGAAGGAAGGAAAGGAGGGAGGAAGAAGGAAGGAAAGGAGGGAAGAAGAAGAAAGGAAAGGAAGGAGGGAGGAAGAAAGAAGGAAAGGAAGGAGGGAGGAAGAAAGAAGGAAAGGAAGGAAAGGAGGGAAGAAGGAAGGAAAGGAGGGAGGAATGGAGGAAGGAAAGGAGGGAAGAAGAAGAAAGGAAAGGAAGGAGGGAGGAAGAAAGAAGGAAAGGAAGGAAAGGAGGGAGGAAGAAGGAAGGAAAGGAAGGAGGGAGGAAGAAGGAAGGAAAGGAGGGAGGAAGAAGGAAGGAAAGGAAGGAGGGAGGAAGAAAGAAGGAAAGGAAGGAAAGGAGGGAAGAAGGAAGGAAAGGAGGGAGGAATGGAGGAAGGAAAGGAGGAAGAAGAAGAAAGGAAAGGAAGGAGGGAGGAAGAAGGAAGGAAAGGAGGGAAGAAGGAAGGAAAGGAGAGAGGAAGGGAGGGAGGGAGGAAGGAAGAAAGAGAGGAAGGAAGGAAGAAAGGAAGGAAGGGAGGAAAGAAGGAACAGTCAAAAGAGAGATGGGGTCAATTTGACCCGGGAGGACGACAGGAAGGTTAAATCCACTGTAGGTGATCATTTATGTAATATCTATCATTCTTTTGTGGTTACACCATTTGACATTTTCAGGAGCATTCAGTCTGACTTTTGGTTAAAAAAAATGGTGCAAATGTAATTTAAATGATATAAAACCAACAAAAATACTAAATGTTAACAAACCTGATGCAGGAGTGGAAAATTAGATGTAAAAAATCCTTACTAGTTATGTCATTTGCACCTGAAGGAAGGAAGGAAGGAAGGAAGGAAGGAAGGAAAGGAGGGAGGAAGGAAGGAAGGAAGGAAGGAAAGGAGGGAGGAAGGAAGGAAGGAAGGAAAGGAGGGAGGAAGAAGGAAGGAAGGAAAGAAGGAAGGAAGGAAAGGAGGGAGGAAGGAAGGAAGGAAGGAAAGGAGGGAGGAAGAAGGAAGGAAGGAAAGAAGGAAGGAAGGAAAGGAGGGAGGAAGAAGGAAGGAAGGAAAGGAGGGAGGAAGGAAGGAAGGAAGGAAGGAAAGGAGGGAGGAAGAAGGAAGGAAGGAAAGAAGGAAAGAAGGAAAGGAGGGAGGAAGAAGGAAGGAAGAAGGAAGGAAGGAAGGAAAGGAGGGAGGAAGAAGGAAGGAAGGAAAGGAGGGAGGAAGAAGGAAGGAAGGAAGGAAGGAAGGAAAGAAGGAAGGAAGGAAAGGAGGGAGGAAGAAGGAAGTAAGAAGGAAGGAAGGAAGGAAAGGAGGGAGGAAGAAGGAAGGAAAGGAAGGAGGGAGGAAGAAGGAAGGAAAGGAGGGAGGAAGAAGGAAGGAAAGGAAGGAGGGAGGAAGAAAGAAGGAAAGGAAGGAAAGGAGGGAAGAAGGAAGGAAAGGAGGGAGGAATGGAGGAAGGAAAGGAGGGAAGAAGAAGAAAAGGAAAGGAAGGAGGGAGGAAGAAAGAAGGAAAGGAAGGAAGGAAAGGAGGGAGGAAGGAAGGAAGGAAGGAAGGAAAGAAGGAAAGGAGGGAGGAAGAAGGAAGGAAGAAGGAAGGAAGGAAGGAAGGAAGGAAGGAAAGGAGGGAGGAAGAAGGAAGGAAAGGAAGGAGGGAGGAAGAAGGAAGGAAAGGAGGAGGAAGGAAAGAAGGAAGGAAGGAAAGGAGGGAGGAAGAAGGAAGTAAGAAGGAAGGAAGGAAGGAAGGAAGGAAGGAAGGAAAGGAGGGAGGAAGAAGGAAGGAAAGGAAGGAGGGAGGAAGAAGGAGGGAGGAAGAAGGAAGGAAAGAAGGAGGGAGGAAGAAGAAGGAAAGGAAGGAGGAAGGAAGGAGGAAGGAGGAAGAAGGAAAGGAAGGAGGAAGAGAGGGGGAAAGGAAGGAAGGAAAGGAGGAGAAGGAAGGAAGGAAAGAGGAAGAGGAAGGAGGAAGGAAAGGAGGGAAGGAGGAAGAAGAAAGGAAGGAGGGAGGAAGAAAGAAGGAAGGAAGGAGGGAGGAAGAAGGAAGGAAAGGAGGGAAGAAGGAAGGAAAGGAGGGAAGAAGGAAGAAAGAAGGAAAGGAAGGAGGGAGGAAGAAGAAGGAAAGGAGGGAGGAAGGGAAGGAAAGGAGGGAAGAAGAAGGAAGGAAAGGAAGGAGGAGGAAGAAGGAAGGAAAGGAAGGAAGGAGGGAAGAAGAAGAAGGAAAGGAGGAGGAATGGAGGAAGGAAAGGAGGGAAGGAAGAGAAGGAAGGAAAGGAGGGAGGAAGAAGAAAGGAAAGGAGGAAGGAAGGAAGGAGGAGAAGGAAGGAAGGAAGGAAGAAGGAAGGAAAGGAGGAGAGGAAGGAAGGAAGAAGAAGGAAGGAAAGGAAGGAGAGGAAGGAAGGAGGAAGGAAGAGAAGGAAGGAAGGAAAAGGAAAGGAGGGAAGCAGAGAAAGGAAGGAGAAGGAAGAAGGAGGAAGGAAAGGAGAGGACAGGAAGAGGAAGGACCCGGGAGGACAGGACAAGGAAGTAAAGAGTCTGTATCTCCTTCAAATTCTGGGCAAGATAA
>JAJDFG010001748.1:0-10000 GCA_021039105.1 Scomber colias
ACACACACACACACACACAGACACACAGACACACACACACAGAGAGAGAGAGAGAGAGAGAGAGAGAGCCCTTATAAACTAGCTGCTCACACACACACACACACACACACACACACACACACACACACAGAGAGAGCCTCATAAACTGCCTGTACCTGTACACACACACACACACACACAGAGCCCCAGGTGTTTAGAGGTGCCTCCTAAACACCTGCATTTATTACTGTGGTGGCCAAACTGTACACACACACACACACACACACACACACACACACACACACACAATTACAGAAACACACACACACACACACACACACACCACACACAGAGAGAGAGAGAGAGAGAGCGAGTTACGAGTCACTGCATTAAATAATTACAGGAAACACACACAGAGACACACACACACACACACACACACACAGACACACACACACACACACACACAGACACACACACAGGTCAAACAGTTAGGTAAACAGAGTAAATCATTACTGTGGCAGGTTCAGGCCCGTTAGCACCAACGCTAACAGCCCTGGTTTCTTTCTACTTTTTACTGCAACATTTAAAGACACACACACACACACACACACACACACACACACACACACACACACACACACTACTGGACTCAGAATATATCCACATTTACTCCATATATAATAAAATTAAAGAGTATTTTTAGCCTTAGACAGGAGCCTGACATAAACACCAGCTGCTGTTAGCATAACACCCATAAATACTACTTCCTGTTAGCAAAGCTGCAGAAAACACTGATTACTGTGGTGTGTTAGAGCCTTTATAAAGAAGCTAATGTGCTAACAATGCTACGACTCACATATAACATCATTAGAAACAATGTTAGAGCCTTTATAAAGAAGCTAATGTGCTAACAATGCTACGACTCACATATAACAGCATTAGAAACATTGGTAGAGCCTTTATAAAGAAGCTAATGTGCTAACAATGCTACGACTCACATATAACAGCATTAGAAACAATGTTAGAGCCTTTATAAAGAAGCTAATGTGCTAACAATGCTACGACTCACATGTAACAGCATTAGAAACAATGTTAGAGCCTTTATAAAGAAGCTAATGTGCTAACAATGCTACGACTCACATGTAACAGCATTAGACACAATGTTAGAGCCTTTATAAAGAAGCTAATGTGCTAACAATGCTACCACTCACATGTAGCAGCATTAGAAACAATGGTAAAGCCTTTATAAAGAAGCTAATGTGCTAACAATGCTACGACTCACACATAACAGCATTAGAAACAATGTTAGAGCCTTTATAAAGCAGCTAATGTGCTAACAATGCTACGACTCACATATAACAGCATTAGAAACAATAGTAGAGCCTTTATAAAGAAGCTAATGTGCTAACAATGCTGCGACTCACATGTAACAGCATTAGGAACAATGTTTGAGCCTTTATAAAGAAGCTAATGTGCTAACAATGCTACGACTCACATATAACAGCATTAGACACAATGTTAGAGCCTTTATAAAGACGCTAATGTGCTAACAATGCTACCACGCACATGTAACAGCATTAGAAACAATGTTAGAGCCTTTATAAAGAAGCTAATGTGCTAACAATGCTACTACTCACATGTAACAGCATTAGACACAATGTTAGAGCCTTTATAAAGCAGCTAATGTGCTAACAATGCTACGACTCACATAACAGCATTAGAAACAATGTTAGAGCCTTTATAAAGAAGCTAATGTGCTAACAATGCTACGACTCACATATAACAGCATTAGAAACAATAGTAGAGCCTTTATAAAGAAGCTAATGTGCTAACAATGCTGCGACTCACATGTAACAGCATTAGGAACAATGTTTGAGCCTTTATAAAGAAGCTAATGTGCTAACAATGCTACGACTCACATATAACAGCATTAGACACAATGTTAGAGCCTTTATAAAGACGCTAATGTGCTAACAATGCTACCACGCACATGTAACAGCATTAGAAACAATGGTAAAGCCTTTATAAAGCAGCTAATGTGCTAACAATGCTACGACTCACATATAACAGCATTAGACACAATGTTAGAGCCTTTATAAAGAAGCTAATGTGCTAACAATGCTACGACTCACATGTAACAGCTTTAGAAACAATGTTAGAGCCTTTATAAAGAAGCTAATGTGCTAACAATGCTACGACTCACATATAGCAGCATTAGACACAATGTTAGAGCCTTTATAAAGAAGCTAATGTGCTAACAATGCTACAACTCACATATAACAGCATTAGAAACAATGTTTGAGCCTTTATAAAGAAGCTAATGTGCTAACAATGCTACGACTCACATATAACAGCATTAGGAACAATGTTAGCTTATAAAGAGGAAGACTAGTAGCATGAAAATTTGAGCTAACTCCATTTATATATGTTGGCATTAGAAAGAGTTTAGCCTCCTTTATATCGTGTAGCATTATATTAGCCTTCCTGTCGTCTGTTTTGACTGTTCCTTCTTTCCTTCCTTCCTTTCCTCCCTTCCTTCCTCCGTCCTGTCCTTCCTTCCTTCCTTTACTCCCTCCCGTCCTTCCTTCCTTCCTTCTTTCCTCCCTCCCTCCTGTCCTTCCTCCCTCCCTCCTGTCCTCCTTTCCTTCCTCCCTCCCTCCTGTCCTCCTTTCCTTCCTTCTCCCTTCCTTCCTCCCTCCCTCCTGCCCTCCTTTCTTTCCTTCCTTCTTCCTCCCTCCCTCTCGTCCTTCCTTCCTTCCCTCCTTCCTTCCTTCCTTAGAAAAACAAATTGTAAAGCTAAAACTAAACAATAAAACTCTTTATATGTAGTTTATAAAGTTTTTTGTTGCATAATTAGCAGCACAGTGCTGTCTGATATTAACTTTACATGTTAGCATCAACTAGATAACTGTGTGTTTATACTTTAGGACATTATTATAAACTTTATATTATATATTATAAACTATATTATCTACATTTAAATCTGAATTATCATGATAGAAGTTATAAAGTAATAATAATAAAGACTTTAAAGTGACAGCAGGTTCAAACTTCATCACAGGAGCTGTTGATCATACACATCTGCTTTCAACTACAGCATCTGGAAACACTCTCACACACACACACACAGAGACACACACACACACACACACACACAGAAACACACACACACACACACACAAAGTACTGTAAGTTGATGTTTTAACACCTCATTGATTTCTGCTCCACCCTCGTCCATTTCAACACACAGTGAGGCTGAATTACACCTTTATGTAATCATATTTAAGAGTCTGAACACACACACACACACACACACACACACACACACACACACACACACACACACACACACACACACACACACAGAAACACACAGACGCAGGTATACAGAATACATAAACAGGCAAACAAATGCTCAACACAACTCAGGCTGAATCAATAAGAGCTCACTCACACACACACACACACACACACACACACACACACACACACACACACACACACACACACTTACAGAAAAACACAGACACACACACACACTTACAGAAACACACACACACACACACCCACACACAGACTTACAGAAACACACACACACAGACTTACAGAAACACACACACACACACACAGACTTACAGAAACACACACACACACACACAGACTTACAGAAACACACACACACAGACTTACACACACACACAGAAATACAGACACACACACACATTTACAGAGACACACACACACACACACACACAGACTTACAGAAACACACACACACACACATTTACAGAAACACACACACACAGACTTTACAGAAACACACACACTTACAGAAACACACACACACACACACACACACACACACACACACACACTCACACACACTCTCTGCAGCCTCTCAGTCATCCGTACAGAACAATGTCCTAACTTGCCAGACAGAACCATCAACCCATTTTAACTGGGAGCCGCTGGCACTGTAGCACACACACACACACACACACACACACACACACACACACACACACACACACACACACACACACACACACACACACACACACACACACACACAGTAGAGGGGGGGGGGGGATTTATGGGCAGCTGGTTTTGCCCCTGACAGCAGCAGCTCGTCCAGACGGAGCCATAAATCTGCAGCCAGGCTTCACCAGGCCTGTTAGCCCCGATCCATTTAGAGCCTATTAGAGAGGGGGGGGGGGGGCTGAGAGGGGGGGCTGGGTGCTGGGGGGCGCGGGGGGGGGGGGGGGTAACTGGACGCTTGTTACACCCCGTCAGTTTGGGACTTCCTGCCAACAGCCAACAGCTCTGAGACATGGAACCTGCTGACTCTGCTCCTCCATCAGTCTCATTTATTCACAGTTAGCTTTAAAGCTGTTATTTACTAGTTTAAGCCTCTCATGTGATTACTTCCTGCTGCTTTAGGAAGGAAGGAAGGAAGGAAGGAAGGAAGGAAGGAAGGAAGGAAGGAAGGAAGGAAGGAAGGAAAGGAGGAAGGGAGGAAAGATGGAAGGAAGGGAGTAAGGACAGATGGAGGGACACAGAAGGAAGAAAAGGAGGGAGTAAATATGGAAGGAAGAAAAAGAAGACAGGAAGTAAAGAAAGGAAGAAAGGAAAGAAGGAAGAAAGGAAAGGAGGAGAGAAGGAAGGAAGGATGGAAGGGAGGGAAGGAGGAAGAAGGAAGGAAGGATGGAAGGAAGGAAGGATGTTAGGGAGGGAGGAAGGATGGAAGGGAGGAAGGAAGGAAGGAAGGGAAGAAGGAATAAAGGAAGGGAGGGAGGAAGAAGGAAGGAAAGGAGGATGGATGGAAGGAAGGAATAAAGGGAGTAAGGACAGATGGAAGGACAGAAGGAAGAAAAGGAGGAAGTAAAGACAGAAGGAAGGAAGAAAGGAAAAAGAAGACAGGAAGTAAAGAAAGGGAGAAAGGAAAGATTGAAAAAGAAAGGAAGGAAAGACGGAACGATGGAGGAAGGGAAGAAAGAAAGGACGGACTGACAGAACGAAGGAAGGAATGAAGGAAGGAAAGTAGGCTGGATTGGACCCCTTGGCGGGCCGGTTCTGGCCCACGGACCTCATGTTTGACCCCCCTGTTCTATAGGATCAATTAATCAAGTAAATAATCATAAGTTTCAGGTCTAATGTGGCGGTGCGTTCAAGGACCCTCAGACTTCTGACTCTTTGAGACACACACACACACACAGACACACCATAGAAATAAAAACTTAAACTTTACATCCTGGGTGTTCATCAAACTCCTTAAACCTTTTACTTTGAAAGGTATTGAGGGGTTTTTTTTGTGGATAAAGTTCACACACACACACACAGACACACACGCACACACACAGAGACACACACACACACACACACACTATTATACATGTGTGACATCATAGAAATAAAAACTAAAACTTAAACTTTACATCCACAGTGATCATCAAACTCTTTAAACCTTTTACTTTGAAAGGAATTTAGAGGTTTTTTTGTGGATAAACTTCAAACACACACACACACACACGAGTAGAAGTAGAAGAAGAAGGAGGGAAAACATGATGAAAAGTTAAACGTCGTCTCCTCTCCTCCTTTGCCAAACTATGTGTGTGTTTATTTTGCTAGCCGGTGTTTATTTGCATCAGGAAAGAGGCAGCAGTGCTCGGTGACATCACAGGGAGGCTACTGCACGCGCTCAGAAGCACACAGGTTCACAGGAAAGAGATCGTATCGCCAAAATAAAAGGCACATCTAGTGATTTAGTGATTTAGTGACATCAAACTCACTCCTGTGACGATGTTTTCAGGGGAATCTGATATCGGCTATCTGCAACTATGAAATCTGAAGAAGAGATATAAAACATTTGGGGGACAGAAAGGAGGAGGAGGACTATGAGGAGAGCGGGATGATATCTGCGTTGCCGTGGGAACCGCCAATCATCTCTAATTTGATTTTACAGCCAATCAAAACAAAAAAAAACAGCAGCTGGTCCCTGAACTCAGCAGAGAGGAAAGTTTCTGTATCTGCAAACATACTGTATATATGAGAGTGTGTGTGTGTGTGTGTGTGTGTGTGTGTGTGTGTGTGTGTGTGTGTGTGTGTGTGTGTGTGTGTGTGTGTGTGTGTGTGTGTGGTGGGCCCAGGTGTGAAGCTTCCTCCTTCCAATCACACACTAATCAACTTCAGTTAATATCCAATCATGAAATATCAAAAGCTTATTGGCTAATTTCCATCTGTGTGTGTGTGTGTGTGTGTATCTCTGTGTGTGTGTCTCTGTGTGTGTGTGTGTGTGTGTGTGTGTATATCTCTGTGTGTATGTGTGTGTGTGTGTGTGTGTGTCTCTGTGTGTGTGTGTGTCTCTGTGTGTGTGTGTGTGTGTATCTGTGTGAGTGTGTGTGTGTGTCTGTGTGTGTCTCTGTGTGTGAGTGTGTGTGTGTGTCTGTGTGTGTCTCTGTGTGTGAGTGTGTGTGTGTGTGTCTGTGTGTGTGTGTGTGTGTCTCTGTGTGTGTGTGTGTGTGTGTGTGTATCTCTCTGTGTGTGTGTGTGTGTGTGTGTGTGTGTGTGTGTGTATGTGTGTGTGTGTGTGTATCTGTGTGTGTGTGTGTGTGTAACATAAACTAGCCAACCAAAGAGTTCAGACACCAAACCAGAAGCTGCTTTACAATCAGCTGATCAGCTCCCTGAAGCTGGCTCTGTGGTGCGTTCAAGGACTCTCAGGTTAGAGGTACTAGTACCTTACTGTAGTATTTCCATGTGATGATACTTTCTTTACATTGATGTTTTATCTACAGATATACAGTAATTCTACTTCTACTACAGATTTCTTATGTTTTACCATTGACAACTTCATGTTTGAAATCTGACCAGTTATCAGTTAAATTATGAATAAAAACTGAAGTATGATGAATAAACTGAAGCAGCTTTTTGTGACAAGTTTTTAAAACGACGATGAAGGAAAAGAGAAGAAGAAGAAGAAGAAGAAGAAGAAGAAGGGTTTAACTCTCTCCACAGGTGGGACTCACAGGTGCAGCTGATTCACAATCATATCAACACAAAAGTTAATCAATAATCACTTCTCTTCGTCTTCATTGGGAGGAAAAAGCTGCTTTTCTTTCTTTCTCTCTCTCTCCCCTCCCTCCCTCTCTCTCTCTCTCCCTCCATCCCCTGTTGATTCAACGCCAGATTTCATCTCAGCAATAAAAGAGAGAAACAGGTGCAGCGTCTCCTAATAATAATCATCTATATGAATCTGAATCAACACATTAATTCTCTCTCTCTCTCTCTCTCTCTCCCTCTCCCTATCCCTCTCCCTCCCTCCCTCTCTCCATTCCCCAGTTGCTGCCGGATAAAGAGAGGAAGGAGAGAAGAGAGAGAAGCAGAGTGATGTGAGGAGGAGAGAGGAGGAGAGAAGCGGAGTGATGAGAGGAGGAGAGAAGCGGAGTGATGAGAGGAGGGGAGAAGCGGAGTGATGAGAGGAGGAGAGAGGAGGAGAGAAGCGGAGTGATGTGAGGAGGAGAGAGGAGGAGAGAAGCAGAGTGATGTGAGGAGGAGAGAGGAGGAGAGAAGCGGAGTGATGTGAGGAGGAGAGAGGAGGAGAGAAGCAGAGTGATGTGAGGAGGAGAGAGGAGGAGAGAAGCAGAGTGATGTGAGGAGGAGAGAGGAGGAGAGAAGCAGAGTGATGAGAGGAGGAGGAGAGAGGAGGAGAGAAGCAGAGTGATGTGAGGAGGAGAGAGGAGGAGAGAAGCAGAGTGATGTGAGGAGGAGAGAGGAGGAGAGAAGCAGAGTGATGTGAGGAGGAGAGAGGAGGAGAGAAGCAGAGTGATGAGAGGAGGAGGAGAGAGGAGGAGAGAAGCAGAGTGATGAGAGGAGGAGGAGAGAGGAGGAGAGAAGCAGAGTGATGTGAGGAGGAGAGAAGAGGAGAGAGGAGGAGAGAAGCAGAGTGATGTGAGGAGGAGGAGAGAGGAGGAGAGAAGCAGAGTGATGTGAGGAGGAGAGAGGAGGAGAGAGGAGGAGAGAAGCAGAGTGATGAGAGGAGGAGAGAGGAGGAGAGAAGCAGAGGGATGTGAGGAGGAGAGAGGAGGAGAGAGGAGGAGAGAGGAGGAGAGAAGCAGAGTGATGTGAGGAGGAGAGAGGAGGAGAGAAGCAGAGTGATGTGAGGAGGAGAGAGGAGGAGAGAAGCAGAGTGATGAGAGGAGGAGAGAGGAGGAGAGAAGCAGAGTGATGAGAGGAGGAGAGAGAAAGGAGAGAAGCAGAGTGATGTGAGGAGGAGAGAAGCAGAGTGATGTGAGGAGGAGAGAAAGGAGAGAAGCAGAGTGATGTGAGGAGGAGAGAGGAGGAGAGAAGCAGAGTGATGTGAGGAGGAGAGAAAGGAGAGAAGCAGAGTGATGTGAGGAGGAGAGAGGAGGAGAGAAGCAGAGTGATGAGAGGAGGAGAGAAGCAGAGTGATGTGAGGAGGAGAGAAGCAGAGTGATGTGAGGAGGAGAGAAGCAGAGTGATGTGAGGAGGAGAGAAGCAGAGTGATGAGAGGAGGAGAGAGGAGGAGAGAGGAGGAGAGAAGCAGAGTGATGTGAGGAGGAGAGAGGAGGAGAGAAGCAGAGTGATGAGAGGAGGAGAGAAGCAGAGTGATGTGAGGAGGAGAGAAGCAGAGTGATGTGAGGAGGAGAGAAGCAGAGTGATGTGAGGAGGAGAGAAGCAGAGTGATGAGAGGAGGAGAGAAGCAGAGTGATGTGAGGAGGAGAGAAGCAGAGTGATGAGAGGAGGAGAGAGGAGGAGAGAGGAGGAGAGAAGCAGAGTGATGTGAGGAGGAGAGAAGCAGAGTGATGAGAGGAGGAGAGAGGAGGAGAGAGGAGGAGAGAAGCAGGTGCAGGCGGCTCGGTTACAAACACACATTTACTGTTATTAGAATAAAAGCTTTAATTCCCCGTCGTCTCATTAGCCAATAATGGCTCCGTTCCCTCTGAATGCCGCAGCTGATTGGCTGACTCATCTCCGCTAATTCACTTTGTGCTAATGGAAAAGAGGAAGAGGAGGAGGAAGAGGAGGAGGAAGAGGAGGAGGAAGAGGAGGAGGAAGAGGAGGAGGAAGTATTCTTTTAAAAAAACAACAAAAAACAAAAACGCAGGAAGAAATAAAAAGCTTCAGTTTGAATCTGAAAAAAAAACCTCAACTAAATATTCTAATACAATATAACCAATACACACAGCTACTATACTACTACTAATACTTCAACTACTAGTACTACTACTAGTAATACAAGTACTACTACAAGTACTACTAATACTACTACTGCAAGTACTACTACTACTACTACTGCAAGTACTACTACTACTACTACTAATACAAGCACTACAACAAGTACTACTACTACTGCAAGTACTACTACTACTACTAATACAAGTACTACTACTACTGCTACTACTACTACTACAAGTACTACTACTACTGAAAGTACAACTACTACTACTACTACTGCTACTACTACAAGTTCTACTACTACTACTACTACTACTACTCCTACTTCAAGTACTACTACTACTACTACTTCTACTACAAGTACTACTTGTACTACTACTATTACTACTACTACTACGAGTACTACTACTACTACTACGAGTACTACTACTACTACTACTACTTCAACTACAAGTACTACTACTTCAACTACAAGTACTACTACTTCAACTACAAGTACTACTACTACTACTACAAGTACTACTACTGCTACTACTACTATAAGTACTACTACTACTACTACAACAAGTACTACTAGTACTACTACTACTTTACTAAATCATCTGCTACTGTCAGCTGGAGAACAGGCAGCAGTAGTAGTATAAGTAACGGTTACCATGGTAACAGTAAAACTGAAAGTTGTACTGCAGTAGTAGTAGTAGTAGTAGTAGTACTGCAGTAGTAGTAGTAGTATTTTACATCCACCTCTCACAGCTGTGCTTTAAAACATCTACAACTACAACTCCCAGCATGCATTTCACCAAGAAGCAGCCAATCAGCACGC
>JAJDFG010001748.1:12500-28091 GCA_021039105.1 Scomber colias
ATACTACTTTATATACAGTTAGCTAGTTTATATTACTTTATATACAGTTAGCTAGTTTACACTACTTTATATACAGTTAGCTAGTTTACACTACTTTATATACAGTTAGCTAGTTTATACTACTTTATATACAGTTAGCTAGTTTACACTACTTTATATACAGTTAGCTAGTTTATACTACTTTATATACAGTTAGCTAGTTTATGCTACTTTATATACAGTTAGCTAGTTTATACTACTTTATATACAGTTAGCTAGTTTACTACTTTATATACAGTTAGCTAGTTTACACTACTTTATATACAGTTAGCTAGTTTACACTACTTTATATACAGTTAGCTAGTTTATACAACTTTATATACAGTTAGCTAGTTTATACTACTTTATATACAGTTAGCTAGTTTATACTACTTTATATACAGTTAGCTAGTTTACACTACTTTATATACAGTTAGCTAGTTTATACTACTTTATATACAGTTAGCTAGTTTACACTACTTTATATACAGTTAGCTAGTTTATACTACTTTATATACGGTTAGCTAGTATATACTACTTTATATACAGTTAGCTAGTTTATGCTACTTTATATACAGTTAGCTAGTTTATACTACTTTATATACAGTTAGCTAGTTTACACTACTTTATATACAGTTAGCTAGTTTATACTACTTTATATACACTACTTTATATACAGTTAGCTAGTTTACACTACTTTATATACAGTTAGCTAGTTTATACTACTTTATATACAGTTAGCTAGTTTATACTACTTTATATACAGTTAGCTAGTTTATACTACTTTATATACAGTTAGCTAGTTTACACTACTTTATATACAGTTAGCTAGTTTATACTACTTTATATACGGTTAGCTAGTTTATACTACTTTATATACAGTTAGCTAGTTTATACTACTTTATATACGGTTAGCTAGCCCCTCCAAAGGGTCAGCAGATAAATGTGAGGGCTGCTGAGATGATTAATGGGAAAGAAGGAAAAACAAAGTTCTGATACTGCAGTAAAGTACAAGTACCTCAAACTGTACTGCAGTAAAGCTTTTAATCTGAAAATCTGCTATTTCAACAGAGACGCAGTCTGTTCTCTGAAGGTTATAATAATCTGTTCTGTGAATCACATCAGCTAAATATTGATTCCTCTCTGATGGGAGTAGAAAGGTTGGTGAGGCTCTCTGTGTGGGAGTCGCTCCGAGTTTTAAAGCTCTGGTCAACTGTTGGTGGTCTGAGGCCGAGCGAGGACCAAACAGGAAGTGGATGTTGTGGACCTGAAACCTGAGGCGCCGCTGCTAAAAAGCCACACGGGGACGTTTAGTTTGAGCGACCACACACACACACACACACACACACACACACACACACACACACACACACACACACACAGAAACCTCAGCTGAAACACACTCCTGTATTGTTTAATCCTTTTTAAACTGCAGCTCCACCCGGTTTTCAGATCCATAGTTAAACTGGGAGCGGCCCAGTTTATCCCAGTCTAACCACAGTCTGGGTGGCAGGTGCCTTGCTCAAAGGACACACAGGAAGAAGTTCAGTGAAGCTCCACTCAGACTGCAGCAGTGTTTAATAATCACAGCTGTGTTTCAGTGAACTCGTCCTTTAAATTCAGCTCAGAGTGACGACTCCGTGGTCTTTAACCCTTAAACAGGCCTCACTAGTTATGTCATTTGCACCTAAAGTAAGGAAGGAAGGAAGAAGGAAGGAAAGGAAGGAAGACGGAAGGAAAGGAGGGAGGAAGGGAAGGAAGGGAGGAAGAAGGAAGGAAAGGAAGGAGGGAAGAAAGGAAGGACAGATGAAGGAAGGGAAGCAAGGGAGGAAGAAGGAAGGAAAGGAGGGAAGAAGGAAGGAAAGGAGGGGGGAAGAAGGAAGGAAAGGAGGGAGGAAGAAGGAAGGTAGGAAGGACAGGAGGGAAGAAGGAAGGAAAGGAGGGAGGAAGGGAAGGAAGGGAGGACAGATGAAGGAAGGAAGGACAGAAGGAGGGAACATTTACCCTAACAGCTGAATTTAGATCTGAGGAAGGAAGGAAGGAAGAATAGATGAAGGAAGGAAGGAAGGAAGGAAGGACAGATGAAGGAAGGAAGGAAGGACAGAGGAAGGACCCGGGAGGACAACAGGAAGGTTAAAGAGTCTGTATCTCCTGGTGCACGTTGTCTGTTTAAGGGTTAAAGGATCTTTGAGGTTTTTCTTCCTTCAGCTTCGAACATGTTTCTGTTAATCTGAGCGATGGAGAAACGATGTGTTGTAATATCAGCTGATCTCATTCAGACACCAGATTAGTTCATGTTTAGTTATTAAAGGAAGTTTAATTATCAGCTGCTGTTTGATGTGCAGAGAAATAAAGTGATGAATCATTACTGAGTTCATCTAAAATCATTTATATTCTGACTTCTCCTCATAAAATGAACTCTTTTACTTCATATTCTGACTTTTATTTGACTTTATTCTCATAATATTACGACTTCCTTCCTCATGAAATTATGACTTTTTTAAAAAATAATAAGATAATAATAATAAAACTGTAATTTTAGCAACAATAAAATACATTTTTACTTGGAGTTTAACTACCACCGGAGTACGTGGAGTTTGAGTTAGCATCTCCACGCTAAACACCCAGGTGCAGCCAAGCCAGCCTCAGCTCCACCAAAGGACCATTTTGGAGTGTGGGAGTCGCAGCAGAGCCGTGATTGATTCCCAGTTAAGACACTCTGGTAAGAAATGCTTTACATTATGGGCTTAAAACTGCCTTCAAATGGAAAATAACAGGATTTTAAACATGACATTCAAAACGCCATTAATCGCGATTAACTATGGAAACTCTGCGATTAAACGTGATTAACTATGGAAAGTCTGCGATTAATCGTAATTAACTATGGAAAGTCTGCGATTAAACGTGATTAACTATGGAAAGTCTGCGATTAATCTCGATTAAAAAAAATAATCGTTTGACAGCCCTAAATTTGGTTAAAAACATACCGATTATTTTTGTATTTCAGCCAAATTCTTTTCAGATTTCAGACTCATTTGTTATTATTGATTTAACATTTATCTTCTTTTAAAAGATTTCTGTTTAAATCTTATTTCAATTAAACAGATTTGTATTTTTTTTTCTTTTGTTTCAGGTGAAATCAGCTCAGATTCATCATCTCACCATAAACTTATTATCTTTTATCATATATTTCTACTGTTATTGTTCTTCTTTCTTATTGATGCTCTTTGCTGCTGTAATAATTTACTAGGTCATGTTGTTTAAACTCATTTCTCTTCTTCCTTTCTTCCCTCTTTCTTTCTCTAACTGCTTTAAACACACACGACTCCCAGCAGCAAAAGGTCAAAGGTCGCCCGCTTCACAAACCTAAACGCTTCTCATGCTGTAAACAGAACATACGTGTTTATAATCGCTCACATGACGAAGACGAGGATGATGAATGTCTGTATATATGTTCAGACCTTTTACAGTGAGGTCAAACTACGACTCCCATGATGCATTGCAGTCACACACATTCCATTAGCAGTCATGGGAATCCTGTTTGAAGTACAGACAGACAGCTGATCACTGAAGATTATTCTCCTTTCTTCTTCTGAGCTGATTTATGGTTGATGGACGTCACCAATTAAATAAAAGAAGAGATGGAAAGTCTAAAAGTTTCCTTCTTATACTTCATTTAACCCTCCTCTAGTTAAGGAAGGAAGGAAGGAAAGGAGGGAGGGAGGGAAGGAGGAGGAGGGAGGGAGGGAAGGAGGAGGGAAGGAAAGGAGCGAGGAATGAAGGAGGAAGGAAAAGAGGGAGGAATGGAAGGAAGGAAAGGAGGGAAAGAAAGGAGGGAAGGAGAGAAGAAGAAGGAAGGAGGGAGGGAAGGAAGGAAAGAGAGAAGGAGGGAGTAAAGAAAGTAAGGGAGGAAGGAAGGAAGGGAGGAAGGGAGGAAGAAGGAAGGAGAGAAGGAGGGAGGGAGTAAAGGAAGGAGGGAGGGAGGAAAGAAGGACAGAAGGAAGGGAGGAAGGTAGGAAGGAAGGAAGGAAGGATGGAAGGAGGGAGGGAGGGAGGAAAGCAAGACAGAAGGAAGGAAGGTAGGGAGGAGGGAAGGAAAGAAAGAGAGGGAGGGAGAGAGTAAAGGACAGAAGGAAGGAAGGAAGGAAGGAAGGAAGGAAGGAAGGAAGGTAAGAAGATGAGCTGCTCTATCAGCTCTTATAAAACATCCATGATCCTAAATTAACACCTTTATCTGGCAGCTGAGGCTCATGGGTAATGTAGTGTTTAAAGCTTTTCTCCAAACTCAGAAACAAACATGAGCTCAAAGATATTCTGACATGTTTTTCCTTCTGAATCTGACTTTTAATAAAACACACTGCCAATAAAACCATGACTAAAAAACTCTCTGACACAACCCCAGAAACATCTCCATCAAACAGCTGATTCTCATGACCATAAACAGAAGTCAGCGGCTGCAGTGGAGGGAAGGAAACCTAAGTAGTGTGGTTTCTTTTCTCCCCCTCCTGTGAATGGCAATACGTCAGGTTCTGGTATTTAAAAGGCAGAGTCATGTGATGCAGCAGGCAGGTTTCAGTGCCGGCTGCCAGCTCCGTGTGTCGGCAGTCAGAGCTGATGTGATTATGTTGTTAGAGGAAGCCGACTGGGCCCGAATCCCAAGCAGACACTCAGCCTGCTGCCGCCTCGCTCGGTGGAAAAACACTGAGGCAATAAAAACCACCTGAGTCCCGTCTGAAGAAAGATCTGATTCATCGCTAATCTGTGTTTTTTTTTTAAATGCTTACGGTGTTTTAGTTTCTGTCAACAAACCAACAATCAGATCATTTATCTTCTTCCTCTGAGCTGCAGAGTTACAGAGTTACTACAGAGCTACAGAGCTACAGAGCTGCAGGGCTACAGAGCTGCAGAGCTACTACAGAGCTACAGAGCCGCAGAGCTACAGAGCTGCAGAGCTATAGAGCTGCTACAGAGTTATAGAGCTACAGAGCTACAGAGCTGTAGAGCTACCGAGCTGCAGAGCTACAGAGCTACAGAGATACAGAGCTATAAAGCTACAGAGCTACTGTCCAAAATCTGCTCTACTGGAATCATTTAAATATTCATCAGTTCAACTAAAGTGATGCAATACTACACAATATACTACTATTACTACTATTACTGTATAATATACTACATAATATACTACTACTACTACTACCACTACACGACTACTAGTAGTTAGAGATGCTCGATATTGACTTTTCTGCTGATATCGGATATTTTGATATTCCGATATTCCGATATTCCCCAACTCTTAATTTCCGATACCGATATATTGAGGCTTTTTACACCAAACCTGTAACAACACAACATTTCTCCTACTGGGCCTCATTTTATTGTGAAGCTCCACCGGATGCATTTTATTGTGAAGCTCCACTGGATGCATTTTATTGTGAAGCTCCACTGGATGCAAACATAAATGCAACATGGCTTTCTACATGTAAACACTGTCTGAGCTAAATAAGAGAACTACTTCAACTTCAGTTATGTAACAAAGAGCCAACATGTCTCTGCCATAGTTATTATGCTGCTCTGCATCAGCAGACTCACTAACCACAGACAGAAGTTGGCGGGACCTTTACAGGAAGTCCTCTCACGCGCTCCTCTCACGCGCTCCTCTCAGCTGTTGTGTCTCTAGTAGAGTAGCACCCAGACAGGACCCACCGGACTCTGGCGGTGACGTCACAGAGAAGGTAAACAGCGACGGTTAGCCACAGTTAGCGACGGTTAGCAACGGTTGGTAACGGTTAGCAGCGGTTGGTAACGGTTGGTAACGGTTAGCAACGGTTAGCATTGGTTAGCGACGGTTAGCTACCCGCGAGTCTAGCGTGTTGTTGTTGTTATACGTCACCAAGCGCGCGCCGGTAAACGTCCCATGGTGCGTTCATGGACACTCGGAAATACTAAAACCTACAGAACAAACATCGATTATAAAAAACAGATACAATACTTCCTGATATTACATTGTTAAATAAATATTGGGCAATAATATCAGACATACTACTAGTAGTACTACTAATTTATATAATCTGCTACTTCAACTGATACTCCTCCATAATCTATTACTTTGACTACTACTACTACTACTACTACAGCACTAGCATGTATTTCTTTGTCTACTACAGGGGTGTCAAACTCATTTTCATTCAAGGGCCACATACAGCCCAATTTGATCTCATGTGGGCCGGATCATTAAAAAGATGGAAGGAGCGATGGAAGGAAAGAAGGAAAAAAGAAAGAAAGGGAGGAAGGACAGATGGAAGGAAGGAAGAAAAGGAGGAAGGAAGGAAAACAAGACAGGAAGGAAAGATGGAAGGAAGGTAAGAAGGAAAAAAGAAAGAAAGGGAAGAAGGACAGAAGGAAGGAAGGAAGGAAGGACAACAAGACAGGAAGGAAAGATGGAAGGAAGGTAAGAAGGAAAAAAGAAAGAAAGAAAGAAAGGGAGGAAGGACAGAAGGAAGGGAGGAAGGAAGGCAGGAAGGAAGGAAGGAAGGAAGGAAGGCAGAAAGGAAGGCAGGAAGGAAGGAAAACAAGACAGGAAGGAAAGATGGAAGGAAGGTAAGAAGGAAAAAAGAAAGAAAGAAAGGGAGGAAGGACAGATGGACGAAAGGAAGGAAGGAAGGGAGGAAGGGAGGAAAACTTTAGATCTACTACAACTTTAACTTGATGTACTAATAAAACATCTACACCAGCAGCTGATTCCTGCTCTGCTCACATACACACACACACACACACACACACACACACACACACACACACACACACACATCTGTTCAAACTAAAGAGTTAAAAACATGTTGTTGTGTTTCCACTGCAGAGAAACATCCACGTCTGAGTTTTTTTTTTCTTCTTCTTCTTGAGATTAATCAGGTTTGAAGGTTTCTGTTTATGTCTGTCTGTAAAGTTAAAGGTCATGTTTGTCTCTCGGTGATATCTGCTGGAGGACAGACTGATTAGATTCTGAGTTAAGGCTTACGATAAAAGATAAACAGATTAAAAAAAAAAAGTGCTCTGACGTTTTACAGGTTTCAAACTGTCTAAAGTTTCCAGTTTCCGTTTCTGGACTTGAACACCTGAACGCATCACGGCAGAAAACAAAGAACTCATGAATTCCTCCTGCAGTCATTCTTTCATTCCTCGTCTGTCGCTCCTCATGATGGACAGTGAGCCGCTCTGTTTTTTTACTCTCTCGCCAAAAAAATACCAATTTAGCTCGTTCTCTTTAATTTAATTGATTAGTGATCAGTTAGAGAGAGAGAGAGAGAGAGAGAGAGAGAGAGAGAGAGAGAGAGAGAGAGAGAGAGAGAGAGAGAGAGAGAGAGAGAGAGAGAGAGAGAGAGAGAGAGGAATGCTTTGTAGAGGAGAAACCATCGTTCACTGACACGAAACCCAACAAACCAACACACAGTTTAACCCTTTAGACATCAGGGGGGTCAAACATGAGGCCCGTGGGCCAGAACCGGGCCGCTGTAGGGTTCACGTCAGGGCCCACTTTCCTTCCCGTCTTCTTTTCCTTCCTATATGTGTTCTTCCTACCTTCCTTGCTTGTTTCCTTACTTCGATCCTTTTTTCCTTCTTGTCTTCTTTTCTTTCTTCCTCCTGTAGTTCCTTTTTCTGTCTGTCCGTCCTTCCTTCCTTCCCTCTTTCTTTCCCATCCATTTGTTTTCCTCCCTTTTTTTCCTTCCTTCAATCCTCCTTCACTTCCCTTTTTCCTTCTATCCTTCCTGTCTCCCTTTCCTTCCTTCCTTCCATCTTTACTTCCTTCCTTCTTTCATTACTTCATTACTTCATTACTTCCTGTCTCCCTTTCCTTCTTTCCTTCCTTCCTTCCTACATGAGGCATTGGTGTGTATGTGACCCTCCTGCTTTACATACTCACTCATAATTATCACATTCACATAAATTAACTATAAGTTAATGGAGGAGGAGTGAAGAAGGGTTCAGAGGTTTATGAATGGAGAATAAATACAAATAAATAATAATAATAAATTAATTCAAATTAAAGATGTGGTTAAAATCGCTGCTGCTGTTCAGAATATATGAGTATATCGGCATCGACCCCCAAAACTCCCCCATCAGGTCTGAATCATAAAGCGGACCCTGAGTCTGTGGGTTCAGTCTGATCTGGGTTCAGTTCTTAGACTCTGGGGGTCTGGAGTGATGTTCAGCCTGGGGGCCGTTTGTTAGCTCGCTGTGGACGGCAGCGGAGATAGAAACGCTTCAAACTAAAGATAGAAACACAACCCCCCCCCCCTCTCTCTCTCAGCCCCCCCCCCCCTTATCCCCCCTCCCCCGCCCCCCGCCCCTCTAAAACCCAACAAGCTCAACGTTCCTTCCTTCTTCTATCTGTCTGTCCTTCCTTCCTTCCCTATTTCTTTCCTTTGCTCCTTCCTTTAATTCCTTCCATTCTTCTTCACTTCCTTCTTCCTTCCTTCCTTCCTTCCATCTTTTCTTCCTTCCTTCCTTCCTTTCCTCCATCTTTTCTTTCTTTCCTTCCTTCCTTCCTTCCTTCCATCTTTTCTTCCTGTCCCCTTTTCCTTCCTTCCATCTTTTCTTCCTGTCCCCTTTTCCTTCCTTCCTTCCTTCCTTCCTTCCATCTTTTCTTCCTGTCCCCTTTTCTTTCTTTCTTTCCTTCCTTCCTTCCTTCCTTCCTTCCTTCCTTCCATCTTTTCTTCCTTCCTTCCATCTTTTCTTCCTTCCTTCCATCTTTTCTTCCTGTCCCCTTTTCCTTCCTTCCTTCCTTCCTTCCTTCCATCTTTTCTTCCTTCCTTCCTTCTTTCTTCCTTCCTTGACTGTTACCCTCGGCTGTGGACGGCAGCGGAGATAGAAACGCTTCAAACTAAAGATAGAAACACAACCCCCCCCTTCCCCCCCCCCCCCCCTTATCCCCCCCCCCCCACCCCCTCGTCTAAAAAACCCAAAAAGCCCATCGCTGTATTCCAGCAGTGAGCGGCTCCAGGCGATTGGTCGGTGCTTTGAGAGGAGCATGAATATGAAAGCAGGCAGCTGTGTGGGAGGACGAGGAAGAGGAGGAGGAGGAGGAGGACGAGGAAGAGGAGGAGAGAGAGGTGAGAGAGGTGAACTCACAGGATTCACTCTCTGCTAACAAACGCTTCACTTTGACTCACTATTAAAATTCATCAGGAGGAGAGAGAGATGATTGTTTGGTCAAATGTAGACGGAGGAGAAGAAGAAGAAGAAGAAGAAGAAGAAGAAGAAGGTTTTTAAATGCTGCTTTTCATTTTTGAAGGAGTGATAATGATGTGGGATTAATGAGTGTGAAGTGTGGAGGAGGAAGAGGAGGAGGAAGAGGAGGAGGAGGAAGAGGAAGAGGAGGAGGAGAGTGAAGATGAAGAAGAGATAAATCTGATGTTTGATTTTAACCCTTTAAATTCTGTTCAGGGTCTAATTTGACCCGTTTGTTACAGACGAGAGAAGAAAAACCTAACTGTAGTGTTTTGACTGTTCCTTCTTTGCTCCCTTCCTTCCTCCCTTCCTTCTCTCCTTCTTTGCTCCCTTCCTTCCTTCTGTCCTTCTTTGCTCCTTTCCTTCCTTCCTTCCTTCTGTCCTTCTTTGCTCCCTCCTTCCTTCTGTCCTTCCTTCCTTCCCTCCCTCCCTTCTGTCCGTCCTTCCTTCCTTCCTTCTGTCCTCCCCCTTCTCTCTTTCTTTCTGTCCCTTCCTTCCTTCCGTCCTTCCTTCCCTCCCTCCCTCCCTTCTGTCCTTCTTTCCTTCCTTCCTTCTGTCCTCCCTCCCTCTCTCTTCCCTTCCTTCCTCCCTCCCTCCCTCCCTTCTGTCCTCCCTCCCTCTCTCTTCCCTTCCTCCCTCCCTCCCTCCCTTCTGTCCTCCCTCCCCTCTCTCTTCCCTTCCTCCCTCCCTCCCTCCCTTCCTTCTCCTCTCCCTCCCTCCCTCCCTCCCTCCCTTCTGTCCTCCCTCCTTCTCTCTTTCCTTCCTCCTCGTTTAGTTTTTATCCAAACAGAAGAAGAAGCTGTCTGCTCTGAAGCTTTAAATCCTCCAGAGAGACAAAGAGAGAACCATCAGCCTGCAGAGCATCAGAGAAACAGAGCAGACCGT
Source organism: Scomber colias (assembly GCA_021039105.1). NCBI lineage: Eukaryota > Metazoa > Chordata > Actinopteri > Scombriformes > Scombridae > Scomber > Scomber colias. Next base: position 22,629 of record JAJDFG010001748.1, read on the forward strand.
TCTGCAGAACGTCTGTAGACGTTCTGCAGACGTTCTGCAGACGTTCTGTAGACGTTCTGTAGACGTTCTGCAGACGTTCTGTAGACGTTCTGTAGACGTTCTGCAGACGTTCTGTAGACGTTCTGCTTAGTGGAACATTTCTCTGACAGCAGACAGAAACACACTCTGAGAGAAACTCTGCTGCTCACTGACCATTTAATCCTGCTGCTGCCTCCTTTCTCCTCCTTCCTCCTCTTCTCCCCCTCCCTCTCCCCCACTTCCTCCTCGCCCTCTCCTTCCTCCTCCTCTCCTTCCTCCCCTCCTCCTCTCCTTCTTCCTATTCCTCCTCTCCCCTCCTCCGTCTCCTCATCTCCCCCACTTCCTTTTCTCCTTCCCCCCTCCCTCTCTCTCCTCTTCTCCTTCTTCTTCCTCCTCTTATTCCCTCTCCTTTCTCCTCTCCTCTCCCTCCTATTCCTCTTCTTCTCCTTCCTCCTCTCTCTCCTACTACTCCTCCTCCTCTCCTCTCCTCTCCTCTCCCTCCTCCCTTCTCCTCCTCCTCCTCCTCTCCTCTCCTCTACCTCTCCTTCCTCTTCCTCATCTTCCTCCTCCTCTCCTCCTCCTCTCTCTTCCTCTTCTCCCTCTACCTCTCCTTCCTCTCCCTCTCCTATTCCTCCATTCCCTCTCCTTCCTCCTCTCTCTCCTACTACACCTCCTCCTTCCTCCTGCTTCTCCTCCTCCTCCTCCTTTCCCCCCCCTCTCCGTCCTCCTCCTCTTCCTCATCTCCCTCCCCCTCTTCTCCCCCCCTCTCCTCTCCCTCCTCCTCTCCCTTTCCTTCTCTCCCTCCTCCTCTCCTTTCCTTCCTCCTCTCCTTCTTCCTTTTCTCCTTCCCCCCCTCCTCTCCCTCCTATTCCTCCTTTCCCTCTCCTTCCTCCTCTCTCTCCTACTCCTCCTCCTCCTCTCCCTCTCCTTCCCACTCCTCTCTCTCCTCTTCTCCTTCCTCATCTTCCTCCTCCTTTCCTTTCCCTCCTCCTCCTCTCTTCCTCTTCACCTCTCCCTCTCCTATTCCTCCATTCCCTCTCCTTCCTCCTCCTTTCCTTCCTCCTATTCCTCCTCCTCTCCCTCTTCTTCTCCCCTCTCCCTCCTCCTCCTATTCCCTCCTCTCCTTCCTCCTTTCCCTCTTCCTCTCCTTCCTGTCCCTCCTCCTCCTCCTCCTCTCCTCTCCTTCCTCCTCTCCTCTCCTCTCCTCCTCCTTCCTCCTCCTCCTCCTCCTCTGAACATGAGCACATAGTGTTTGCCGTGTAATGAAATCCAAACAGCGTTGAGGCAGCTCAGATAATAAAATATAAAATATAATAATGATAATAAAGAGCAGCATCAGGTTTGACTTTAATAAGAATCAGAAACATGTCTAATAAATATAAACTATGAATCAGCAGCTCTGTTGTTCTGATTCTTTGTTTAATATGTTTTATATTATAATCATTATTCTATTAGAAGTGAGCTCAAAGCTTCTTTGTCTCATATCTGGATCATGTTTCATACTCTCCTCCATCAGGTTCACTTTAAAGGGTTAACATGTCCTCCTTCTCTTCTTCCTCTTCTTCCTCTCTTTCTCCTCTTCTTCCTCCCTTTATCTTTCTCTTACTCCTCTTATTCCTTCCTTCCTCCTCTCTTTCTTTCTCATCGTCCTCCTTCCTTTCTCCTCTTCCTCCTCCTCTTCTTCCTTTCTCCTCTTCCTCCTCTCTCTCTCCTCTTCCTCCTCTCTCTCTCCCCTCTTCATCCTCCCTTTCTTTCTCCTCTTCCTCCTCTCTTTCTCCCTCCTCTTCCTCTTCTCCCTCCTCCTCTCTTCCTTTCTCCTCTCTTTCTTTCCCCTCTTCCTCCTCTTCCTCCTCCCTTTCTTTCTTCTCTTCTTCTTCTCCCTCCTCCTCCTTTTTTCTTTCTCCTCTTCCTCCTCCCTTTCTTTCACCTCTCTTTCTTCTCCTCTTCCTCCTCCCTTTCTTTCTCCTCTTCCTCCTCCCTGTCTTTCATCTCTCTTTCTTTCCCCTCTTCCTCCTCCCTTTCTTTCTCCTCTTCCTCCTCTTTATTTATCCTCCTCTTCCTTCTCTCTTTCTCTCCTCTTCTCTTCTCTTCCTCCTCCTCTTCCTTCTCTCTTTCCCCTCTTCCTCTTCTCTTCCTCCTCCTCTTCCTTCTCTCTTTCCCCTCTTCCTCTTCTCTTCCTCCTCTCGTTCTCCCTCTCTTTCTTCCTCTCTTTCTTTCCCCTCTTCCTCCTCTCTCCTAGTTTTTAATATATGTATGTATTTCTCATCTTCAGTTATTGATCATTAATCTGAAACTACAGAGACAGAGTGGCTCCTCTTCACTCTCTGAGGATCTTTGCTCGAGTAAAGACACACACACACACACACACACACACACACACACACACACACACACACACACACACACACACACACAGAACTCTGACTTCCTGGTTAAGACTTGTGAAGGTTAATTAGTGACACGTTTGTTATTTGAATCAAAGCTGAAACATGAAACATGAGAAGAGACGAAATGCTCCTTTAAAATCAGCTGCAGACCCAAGAGAGTGTAAACTGTGCAACGACAAATCAAAAGAAGAAGGAGAAGAAGAAGAAGAAGGAGGAAGAAGGAGAGGAGAGGGAGAGGAGAAAGGAGAGGAGGAAAGACAGGAGGAGGAGGAGGAGAGGAAAGCAGGAGGAAGAGGGAGAGGAGAGGAGGAGGAAGGAGAGGAGAAGGAAGGAGAAGAAGAAGGAGAAGGAGAAGCTGGGAGGTGAAAGACGAGAAACAAACAATCTCTTTCTTCTTTTCTTTCCAAACCAAAGAATTTAGCAAGCCTGCAGTGATTTAAACTCTTTCTCTGCGTCTTCCTTCAGAATAGAAACACTAGAAATCAGTCAAATGCCCCAAAATGGTAAATGTTCTGTACTTATATATCGCCTTTCTAGTCTGTGCGACCACACAAAGCGCTTTACATCACATCTCATTCACCCTTTCACACACATTCATACACTGATGGCAGGGGCTACCACGCAGGGGGGTCAGGGGGATCTAACCATTCATTCATATTCATACACCGTTGGCATAGCAACGGGAGCAATTTTGGGGTTAAGTGTCTTGCCCAAGGACACATCGACATGTGGACTGGAGGAGCCGGGAATCGAACCGGGAATCGAACCACCAATCTTCCAATTGAAGGACGACCGCCTCTACCTCCTGAGCCACAGACGCCCCAAAAGCCACTTTAAAACATTCCTCTGAGCGGAGGAAGCACTTTTCTCTTCCTTCCTTCTTTCATTTCCTCCCTCCCCCCCCTCCTTCCTTCCTTTCTTCCTCCCTTCCTTCTGTCCTTCTATCCTTCCTCCTTTCCTCCCTTCCCTCCTTCTTTCCTTCCTCCCTCCCTTCCTTCTTTCCTCCCTCCCTCTTACCTTCTTTCCTCCCTCCCTCTTACCTTCTTTCCTTTCCTTCCTCCCTTCCTTCCTTCCTCCTTCTTTCCTTTCTCCCTCCTTCCTTCTCCCTCCTTTCCTTCCTTCTTTCTTTCTCCCTTCCCCTCCTCCCCTCCTTCCTTCCTTCCTTCCCCCTCTCCTTCCTTCTTCCTCCCTTCCTAACTTCCTTCCTTGACTTGAGGACAACTGGAGGGTTAAAAAACTTTTCTTTTAGCAATAAGAGCTTCCTTCCTTCCTTCTTTCCTTAATTCCGTCCTACCTCCTTTCCTTCCTTCCTTTCTTCTGTCCTACCTCCCTTCCTTCCTCCCCTTCCTTCCTTTCTTCTGTCCTACCTCCCTTCCTTCCTCCCTTCCTTCCTTCCTTCCTCTCCAACATGACAAACACTCAACAAATCACCATAAAGCAAAAAGACCTTCGTTCGTTCATTCCTTCATTCCTTCATTCCTTCCTTTCCTCCTTTCATTCCTTCCCTCCATTCCTTCCTTCCTTCCTTCCTAACTTCCTTCCTTGACTCGAGGACAACATGAGGATTAAAAAACTTTACTTTTAGCCAGAAATGTAATAACTTATCCAGATTACATTGAAAGCAAAAAAACCTTCATTCCTTCATTCCTTCCTTCCTTCCTTCCTTCCTTCCTTCCTTCCTTCCTTCCTTCCTTCCTCTCCAACATGACAACCACTCAGTGAATCAGCGTATAAACCAGCAGCAGCGTTTAATAAATGAAGCCTTTTTTCTTCCTTACCTTCTTCAGCTGTCCGCTCCTCGTCCCTACGAAGACGACGGTGTGTTCTCCGTACGTGTACGCTGCCACGGCTCCCATCCCCTCGGTGCGGTCCTCGTACAGCGGGTAACCCTCGATCACGTGAAGACCTCCCAGCGGCTGGTTCAACACCAAGCCACAGAAATCATCTCCGATCTGCTTCGGCTGCACGACACAGGAAAGAAAAGAAAGAAAGAAAGAAAGAAGGGATTAATTAATTAAGAGGACTGGCCCTTTAATTCAGGAGAAATTAAACGATGCTGCAGCAGAGAGAAGAGGATTGTGGATTCTGGTTTTATAAAAGTCTGTTCAAACTGTTTCAGGAGGCTTCTAACTACACATAATCTCAGTTTTTACTCTTTTAAAAAGGTATAAAGTTTAAATTCATGAAGGTTTTTACACTTTTAAAATGTTTCCTTGGCCTTAAAAAAGTGAATTTAAAGTTTGTGATGTCATCAGAAGCAGCAGACGGCCCAGCTGGAAAACTTAAATGAGGATAAAATGATTTGATTTTGAGACTTTTTGTAAACTTTTGAAACACGATCGACCCAAATTGATCAAAATCTGATTTTATTCTCTCAGTTTCGAGAAAAGCTTTAAATACTACAATACCCATGAGCCTCAGCTGCCAGATAAAGGTGTTAAAGTAGCACCATGGATGTGTTATAAGAGCTGATAAAGCAGCCGATCAGCTGATTTCTCCCCTAGTGGTCACTCTTGGTATTGCAGCTGCAGCCAAACAGCATTGTCTCCCGTAGACCTCCGTTATTATAAAAGTCTGTTAAACTGCTGACAGGATCAATTCTGACTCTTTATGTTCTGAACTGTTGATCCATGGAGGTTTTATATTTGTTCAACTTTCCCTCGAAACGTCATCACAATGTAAAGTCTGTGGGCCGACAAAAATCTACACACTGCTCCTTTAACTGATATAAAATACTTAATGTTCAGTGTCAAACTTTAACATTTAGGTTGTTTCTTACTATTAAATTAAATAAAACCTATCAAAGAATGAATTAAATTATGTGTGTAAAGTATGTGTGTAGTTTTGTCTCTTGTATATAATAATTGAGCACGACCCCTCAGATTTACCTGGTGACCCTTTTGAGGGCCCCGACCCTTAGGTTGGGAACCACTGGACTAAACTAACTAACTGCATATAAAGTAGAGATGATCAATTCTGACTCTTTATGTTCTGAACTGTTGATCCATGGAGGGTTTCATATTTGTTAAACTTTCCTCGAGACGAGAAAAGAAGATTT
>JAJDFG010001749.1:0-28077 GCA_021039105.1 Scomber colias
AAAACAAATATAAATTTAACACCATTAAAAAGTTATTATACAATATTACAGAAATGCCAGATTGTGCAGGTGGACTTTAAAAGCTTTTTAACCTTCCTGTCGTCCTCCTGGGTCCTCCCTTCGCCCTTACTTCCTTCCATCTGTCCCTTCCTTCCTCCCCTCCTTTCCTTTCTTCTTCCTTCCTTCCCTCCCTTCCTTCTTCCTTTCTTTCTTCTTTCCTTCCTTCCTCCTTTCCTTCCTTCCTCCCTTCCTTTTCCTTTCTCCCTCCTCTCCTTCCTTCCTTCCTCCCTCCTTTCTTTCTTCTTCCTCCCTTCCTTCCGTCCTTCCTCTCTTCCTCTTTCCTTTCCTTTCTCCTTCTTCCTCCCTCCTTTTCTTTCTTCTTCCTCCCGTCCTCCCTCCCTCCTTCTCTCTCATCTTTCCTCCCCCCTAACCTTCCTCCCTTATTTCTTTTCTTCTTCCCTTCCTTCCTTCCCTCCTTCCTTCCTCCTTTCCTTTCTTCCTCCTTCCTTTTCCTTTCTCCCTCCTCTCCTTCCTTCCTTCCTCCCTCCTTTTCTTTCTTCTTCCTCCCTCCCTTCCTTCCTTCCTCTCTTCCTCCTTTCCTTTCCTCCTTCTTCCTCCCTCCTTTCCTTTCTTCTTCCTCCCGTCCTCCCTCCCTTCCTTCTCTCTCATCTTTCCTCCCCCCTACCTTCCTCCCTCCCTTCCTTCCTTCTTCTTCCCTCCCTCCTCACCTTCCTCCCTCCCTCCTTTCCCTCTTTCCTCCCTCTTTCCTCCCTCCCTCCTTTCCTTCCATCTCCCTCCCTTCCTCTCTTGACTCGAGGACCACAGGGAGGGTTAAAACGAGCCGATGACTCAGCGAAGCTTAAAATCATCCTGATTTCATCGACATCGGTGACATTTCCACCGATAAAGGAGGAGCATCTTTTCTCTTCGCTGGTGCAGAATATTTAACGACTCTCCTCCTCCCTTCTTTCTTCTTTCTCTCCCCTCCCAAGGAGCTGAGGAAGCCCTCCTACGCTGAGATCTGCCAGCGAGTGAAAGACACCTCGACATCACAGCAGCAGCAGCAGCCGCCGACCCCGAAGGAAGCCAAGCCAGCATGCACCAACACCACCAACAACAACGCCACTTCCTCTTCCTCTTCCTCCTCTGCAGCAGGCGAGGACAGGAAGTGCTCCGACGCCTCCTCCTCCTCCTCCTCCATCCCGGCAGGAGAGGCTACTAAAAACGCCAGAGAGACATACCCTAATTCCTCCACCAAACCTGGCTCAGCAGCAGCAGCAGGAGGAGGAGGAGTAGGAGGAGGAGCAGGAGGTCGACCCCCCGAGGGAGGCTCGACGGTCGACCGGCGCGGTGGGCTTCCCCTCCGCCTCCACATCCAGGGAAAAACCCCAGCAAAGATCCCCATCACACTCCACCCAAATCTCCCCAGTAGGGCTCCTCCTCCTACTACTCCGACTCCTCCTCCTATAATTTCCTACCCCTCCTTCTCCTTCCTTTTTCCTTCCTACTTCTTCTTCTTCTTCCCTTTTCTCCCCCTTTTTTCTCCTCCACTTACGCTCCATAGATGCGTTTAAATGAATAAAATTGAAGAAGAAGAAAAAAATAATAAGAATAATAATTAATAATAATAATAAAAAGGAAATATAAGTCAGGGCTACTCGATACTTATATAATCCCAGAATCACCAACCAAGTCACATCAACCATAGAGAGAGGAACTCCGTCTTCTTCTTCTTCTTTTTCCTGGATCAGGGCTTGCAGACGACAAAAAAAAAAAAAAAAAAGAAAAAGCACTTTACTGTGCATGTAGAGCACCAGTTTTCATTCTTTTTTTTATTCTTCTCTTATTTATTTGCTCTTTTTTTCTCCTTTTTTTTTTTCTTATGCATTACGTCATCGTGTCAGCCTGTAAGTTGGCACAGACAACACTGAAATTGATTCTTGTCCGAACCCAAAAACCCAAAAACGGCCTTGTGTGGGATTTAAATTAGTCTTTATATGTGCTGAAGCAGCGGGGGGGCATTATTGTTGGAAAGTTACCCCCCCCTCTCCTCTCCTCCTTTTACCCCCTCCTCCCTTCCTCTTACCCCTCCTCCTCCCAGTAGATGATGGGAAAGAGTGGCAACAGACTCCACCTTGTTTGACTCTCATAGTGAGGCGGGACGGGGGGTGTGGGAGGGGTTGACTTAATGTAGCTTAATTATGGTTCATAATAAGCAGATGTGTCTTTTTTCTTTTTTTCTTTTTTTTTTCTTTATTCTTCTTCCTTTCTTTCTTTTTTCATTTTACACATATTCACATCCATATGCAAAAAAAGATCTAACATCGGAAATCTCATCACGAGACTCGTATCCTTCGGTTTAAATCGCCTCGAAGTACTTTTTTTTTTTTTTTTTTTTATATATAATTTTTTTGCAGCTTCTTTTCATCACTGTTGTCGACTATCGGTCATCGCTGGGGTTTCTTCCTCTTCCTCTTCCTCTTCCTCTTCTTCTTCCTCTAAATTGAATCGCCTCCCTCTCCCTCTGTTTTTTTTTGCTAACACTGCTAGCTTAGTAGCCGGCTAACGTCGCTACACAGCTTGTGTTCATTTTTTTTTTTTTTTAAAGCGTCGAAGGAGATTAATACTCGATTTTTGAGGTGCCTGTCTGTCATCAGCCGTGTGGAAATGGCTGATTTATGACGTTAAAATACTGAAAGGGGGGAAGAAGTCAATTTATCTTGGCATTATCTTTTTTTTTTTTGGCGGGTGATGGAGGTGGAGGGGGCGGAGCTTCTTTATTAATTATCTTAACTGTGGGATTTAAAATGATCAGTACAGGCAACATTGGTTTCATACTGACATTTTTTTAAAGTAGGGACGATGTGAAAGGAGAAGCTGTTGGGAAGCAGGGGAGGAAAAAAAATTAAAAGGAAGGAAAATGAACACTAGCTGCCTTCAGTTGATAAAAGGGGGCGGGGCTTAAAAAAAGGGGTGTTACCATTTCCTGTCTTCAGTCGGTTGAATATCTGTTGAGATATAAAAGGAGAGGCGGGGTTTAAAAAAAAAGGGGTGATTTCCATTTCCTGCCTGAAAATGCATTAAAAGAGGCAAAAAGTTAAGATTTTTTTTTTCTTTTTGGGAAGGTGGGGGGGGGGGGGGGGGGGGGGGGGGGTGTTTGTGGTCCCCCATAGAGGCGAGTTTCTCTTCTTCTTTAGATAATGGTGCTAGAAGTCGTTGAATTCCTGGTGGACTCTTTTTTATTTCGACAGCTTATCCAAAAATAACTGTAAGTACGTATGTAAAAGAAGAAGAAGAAAAAGAAAGAAAAGCTTGATTTACACAATTTAAACCTTTTTTTTTTTTTTGCTAATATATTTCTAAATAAATAAAATCCTACTTGAAGTCGAAGGAAAAGAGAAAAGAAAAAAAAAGGGATATTACGTTTTTTTTATAATCAAGAGGAAATTTAAAAGAAGCTAATTAAGGAAAAAGAAAAACCCTGCAGACACATTCATTCATTCATTCATTTATTCATTCATCCGCTGGAGCCTTTTTTTTTTCTTTTTTTTGTCATTTTTTCGTCGTTATTCTGCCTTTTTTTTTTTTTTATGGATGCCAGTTGAAGTTTTTGGGGAGGCGTCTCAGCAGCTTGTTTTGTGTTACTGATGCTCATTTCATTTCCTTTCTTTTCTGTGTGTGTGTGTGTGTGTGTGTGTGTGTGTGTGTGTGTGTATGTGTGTGTGTATAAGCATGCTGTGGTGTTTTTTTGAATTTTTTTTTTGAAGGGGGGGGGGGGCCTCTGATTTAAAAAGAAAAATATATATCAATGATTTTTCCATTGAGAGAGATAAAAAGAAAGAGAGAGAGATTAAAAAAGAGAAAGAAAGAGTAATTGTATAAACTGATGATGAATATAAGGAAAGTTTAAGAAGGTTGTTTAAAGACCTAGAATATTTTTTACTTAAAAGTTAAAAAAAAAACAAGATGAAGGTAAAAATGATGATGATGGGAGGGGGTGAGGGGGTGTTGGTTGGGGGATATTTGCCACGTTGGAGGAAGGAAGAGGGTTTTTTTGTTTTTTTGGGGGGGGGGGGGGGGGGTCGTTTGAACTTTGAACTTTGAACCAAAAGATCCTTTAAATATTAATAAAGTTTGATTGACAGCTAAGATGCAGAGGAGAGGAGGAGGGGAGAGAGAGAGGTGGAGGAGGAAGGGGAGAAGGAGGGGGAAGGGGGGGGGTTTACAGCAGGGAAATCTAAAAAACTGTAAAATCCATCCTCGGTGTGATGAAGATGATGACACTGATGTTTCAGCTCCTCCTTTTTTCTTTATTCTTTATTTTCCCCTTCAGCATCGAGTCTTTTACCACTTTTAATTTATCTTACTTCTTTTTTTTTTTTTTTTTTTTTTTTGGTTTGTTTTTCACCCTCATCTGTTTCTTCTAGTTTTTTGGTTTTGCACTTTTTTTTTTTTTTTTTAAACAAACACATTAAAAAAAAATAACATTTTACGGGGACGTATTATGGGAAGATTGACCAAAGCACACACTGCTTCTTCTTCTTCTTCTCCTCCTTCTTTCTTCTTCTTCTTCTTTCTTCTTGCTGCTTCACTCCTGAATCCCTGAATCCTGATTTGCAGGAGTTTAAAAAAATAAAAGCACAGTGGGGGAGAAAAAAAGAAAAAAGGGAAATAACCTTTTTTTTTTTTTTTAATATCTATCTATATAAATATAACTATTCTCCTTGAGCCACTTTTTAAAGGTTCAGGGTATAGATAGAAACATAGAAACCACAGATTCTGACTTTATTATAATCATTATTATTATTATTATTATTATTATAGAGGAAAACATTTTGGATGTCCACTCTTGAAATGGAGGGAGGGAAATTTTTTTTGATTTTTGATTCCTACGTGGCGGTGAAGTAGTAAGAAGATTAAAAAAAGCAGGGAGGAAACTGTCTACTGTAGCAGCCATTTTGTGGCAAATAAACCAACCACGTAATACGGATGTTTTAACTGTATCCTTAAAAAAAAAGATTTGAATTTGCGTGAGAAATGGTTTAAAAAAAAGAAGAAGAAGAAGAAGGAAATAAGATTGGTATACGAAGTTTCAAAATGACAGCTAGAAGCCTGAAACTGCATTTATTATATTTTTTCGGTTTCCCTCCCTGCTGCTCATCATCAGTCGTGTGCTCAGGTTAATCTTTTTAAAATAAAAGTTGTCACCTCAGATGCAAAACACCCTTAAAAACTACAAAAAAGAAAAACCACTGTACTTATATATATTAAAAAAACACAATATCTGATTTTTTTTTTTTTTTTTTTTTTTGGTTTTTGTTTGTTGTTGGTGTTTTATTTTGGCGGGGGGAGGAAGGAAAGGGAAGGGGGTGTCAGGGGGGAAACGCAGACCTACTCACTCAACGTGGGACCCTCGCATGTCTCGCCAAAAGTCTTCCTGCAACCAAGAAGCATTCTGGGAAATCCCCACTATATATATATATAAGAGAATAACAGGAGTCCAACTTTTTTTTTGGAGAAGGGAAAACACAAAAAACTATTTAATATAATAATTAAAAAAAGAAAAAGAAAGAAAGAAGAAGAAAGAAAAAAGCCTGAACTCCTCTTGATGATCAGAGCTGCTTTTGATTTGGACGCTAAATCTTGAGTTTGCTTTATTTAAAAAAAAAAAAAAAAAACATTTAAAAAAAAATAATAATAAGGATTTGATTGTTTTTTCTTTTTTTTGTTTTATTTTGAAGGACTGAGATGCACTTGGATGGGTCGTTTTTGTTTTTTTTTTTGCTTTTTTTTTTTCCTCCTCATCAGTGGAAATGGTGAAAGAGTTGAAAAATGCACCATATCCACTTATTTATAAACCAATGCTGTTTATTCCATAAGAAATATCGTTAAGTTTTCTTTTTTTTAAGGGAGAAGAAAGAAAAAAAAATATATAGAGATGCACCTACATCTCTATAAAAAATATATATATATATAAATCTATATATATATATATATATTCACGCAAAATGTAAAATATTTCCATCCAGTGTTTGAGAAACTTGAATTTTATTTAAACTTGAAAAATGACTTTGCCTTAACTTTTATACAAGACAAGCATAGAGTTTATTTCTTTTCAAAATAAACCTCCCTCCCTCTCTCTTACCCCTCCACCCCCCCCACCCTTATCCCCACTCCCCCCTGAAAAAAAAAAAGTTAACGAAGCGCGACACGTGGAAAATATTTAGTCGTAACGGACTTAATTAAACAAGTCTTACTGAAAGAAAGAGAGAAAGTACAAATCTAGCAGCGTTTTCTTTTCTTTGCCCTTTTTTTTTTTCTTTTATTGTGAAATGTACCGAGAAAAAAAAAAAATCATTTGTTTAATAGTTTCAGGTTGTTGTTTGATTTTTTTTTTTTTTTTTTTTTTTTTTCGAGCGGGGGGGAGGGGGATATAAAAACCTTGTAAATGCAAAACTAGTCAATACTGTATTAAATATGTGCACTTTGAAGTGTGTGCTTTGCTTGTACAGTTGTAAATACTCAGAAAAATATAAGAGGTACCTTAAAAATGATTATAAAAAATATATTGATCTTGTTGAACTTATTAATGTCGCTATCGAGCTGGATGTAGGATATAAAAAAAAAATAATAATAATAATGTTGTGCTTTTTTTTTTTTTTTTTTTTTTTTTTTTTTTTTGGAAATATTTTTCTTTAACAAAATTTTTTTTTTGTTTTTTTTAAGTTTTAGTTTTTTGGGTGTGCAGAGTTTTGAATTCTGCTCCACTTTGCAGCAGCGTGAGCAGATTGTCTGATTGTATATTTTGTTTTTTTGTGTGTGTTTCATTCCATGTTTCCTTCGTGTACACCTTATATTGGGGTGTACTAGCCTCCCCTCCTCTTCCTCTTCCTCTTCCTCCTCTTCTTCCTCCTTCAACCTTTTTACAAAGCTTTCGTGTCCACCACCAACATCCTCTTTTTTCTTTTTTTTTCCTTTTTTTTTTATTTAAAGAAAAGCTTCTTTTTCTGTTTACGTGATAAAAAAAAAAAGAACATTTATTATCTCACAGAAGCCTTTCGGGTTCATTTCCGCGTTAAAAAAAAAAAAAGGATGTAAAAGTTTGAATACTGAAGCACTACATGTCAGATTTTTAGTCCACAGCTGTACTGAAGTATACCAGATATTTTTTTTTGACATCTTCAAATACTGCAGTTATAACAATACCGAGAAATTTTACTAGACGATACATTTAATAATATTTTTTTCCAACAGCAGAATTATATTAATTATAGAGGGCTCGGAAAGCAGCAGCATGTAGACCCATGACACTAATACTCAGCATCGATATATACCAGGATGATGGTGATGTTCGTGCATATATGCAACTTTTACAGTCAATAATCAAACTGCATTGTGTCCACAAGTGAAGCTGGACAGTTGTGACTAGACAAATATCTCAAATATCAATCAATATTTAATAGTAGGACAAATAGAAAGCTAATAAAAAGTTCTGCCTCTTTTTTTTTTTTTTTATTAAGACGTTTCACTAACCGCAGCTCGATACGTTTTTCTTTTATTGAAGGTTTATTAATAATCAGTGTGGTTTTTCTGTCCATATTTCATGATAAATTTAGACGAGATCGAAGCAGTGAAGGAATGAGGCAATTAGGCGAATTTGAGTGCTAGCTTGGATTAGCCTAAAGAGACAGGAAGCGGAGGGGGAATGGCTAGCTTGGATTAGCTTAAAGAGACAGGAAATGGAGGGGTAATGGCTAGCTTGGGTTAGCCTAAAGAGACAGGAAGCAGAGGGGAAATGGCTAGCTTGGGTTAGCCTAAAGAGACAGGAAGCAGAGGGGAAATGGCTAGCTTGGATTAGTCTAAAGAGACAGGAAGCGGAGGGGAAATGGCTAGTTTGGATTAGCCTAAAGAGACAGGAAGCAGAGGGGAAATGGCTAGCTTGGATTAGCCTAAAGAGACAGGAAGAGGAGGGGAAATGGCTAGCTTGGATTAGCTTAAAGAGACAGGAAGCAGAGGGGAAATAGCTAGCTTGGATTAGCCTAAAGAGACAGGAAGCGGAGGGGATATAGCTATCTTGGATTAGCTTAAAGAGACAGGAAGCGAAGGGGAAATGGTTAGCTTGGATTTGTCCGAAGTTTTAAAGAAAAGTAGTCGACCAGCATCTTTAAAGCTTGCAAAGTAACAATGTTTATGTTGTTTGTTTAATTTGTACAATAAAAAAAAAAGTGTAAAAAAAAAATGACAACTTGTGGTTTTAAGACTGTCTCTGCAGCTAGCGGCTCGTTGGCGGCCGTTGTCTACTAAAATACTCTTGGCACAATAATTCATCCTGAAATCACAAATTGTCATGAATCATTTTTATATTTTTATTTGGATACAGATAAACTACAAACACTGGTGAGCTTTGAAGATGTTGGTGGCATTTTTTTTTTTTTTTTTTTTTTTTTAACTTTAGACGGAGCCAGGCCAGCTAAGAGAAAAGGCTAATTCACTCAATCTTGAACACGTTACTTAATGATGATGAATATTTTCTCTTAAGTAAAGAATTGAAGTTGTTGGAAGTTAAGATATTTTGTAAACGGCAACAAGAAGAACTTCAATTTAATTCGACTAGAATTGGTATTTTGGGGTATTTTTGGGTTTTTTGGTGGTTTCGTTTGAAATTAGCGTTCCTTTTTCTTTTCTCTGGCACTTTTCGGAAATGTGTCCATCGCCCAAAGTTTGATATCTGGTGTTAAAAAAACTTGTGGAAGCTGTATGCGAATTAATTTTAGGGTTTGTTGTATCCAAAACTTGACTCTAGTGACAACGAAAGAAGGTTGTTTGATAACAGAGTTGATCGTAAGAGGGTTTAAATACGCATCCTTTAAATTTGGGTTTAATTACGTTGAACTGGCAACGTTAGCCTTAGTGTGTTTGGTTTTGAGATATTTCTGTATTAAGTGCCACCGAGTCGGATTTTAAAGAGCTTTCAGATCAGTAATTATGACTGTGATGTTGACGTGAATGCTAGCTACCTACATTTCGAAAAACTCGTAATTACGATTAACTCCAAATACCCGTTAAGTCCCATTTCCTCGGATACCTTTCAGATTGACTTGAGAGGTTCAAGCAGATTGGTTTAAAGTTTGTCGCTTCTCTTAGAATATGGACAGTGTGACAAATTTCCGAAAACATATCCGAAAAGTGCTAGCGCAAAAACTCATGGGAGTTGATTCAGGAACACGTAATTACGATAAACTCCCGATATGACGTGAACGTGACATTAGTCCTGTTTTCCTCGGATACCTTTCAGATCGACTCTGGGTTTAAGCAGGTTTTCCATGTATTGGTTTAAAGTTTGTCTTTTCTCTTATGCGAACTTGCAATTTGGAAAGTCGTGATTATGATTAAGTCCGATATGACGTGAACGTGGCATTAGTCCCATTTCCTTGGTTACCTTTTAGATTGACGTTTTCCATGGATTGGTTTCAGTTTGTCATTTCTCTTAGAATATGGACACATTTCCGAAAAGTGCTAGAGCTAAAAGTCGCGGGAGTTGAATGCGAACTAACAATTCGGAATTACGATTAACTTCCGATATGACATGAACGTAGCATTAGTCCTGTTTCCTTGGATACCTTTCAGATTGACTTGAGGTTCAAGCAGGTTTTTTTACAAATTGGTTGAAATATTTTCGTTTCTCTTGAACAGTACAACACATTTCTAAAAAGTGTTAGCGCTATAACTTGTAGGAGATTATTCGGAAACTCATAATTACAATTAACCCCGGAAATACGTGAACATGGCATGTTTTCCTGTGTCTTGGGAATACCGATTAAAATTGACTCGTGTTCAGGTAGTTTTTACAATAAAGTGAGAAACGCGTCGGTTCAAGCGGGTTTTCTTCTGTCTTCCGTGCTGGGATTTACTGATTTGAGAGTTGTCGCTCATAGCTAGCTAGCCGTTTCTCGTAAAATATGGACAGAAAACCACAGGGAGCTCGTTTCAGCTTTTCAAAACAAAAAGGAAAGTTAGCGCGACAGAAAAAGGACTGACTGAAGTGACTTAAGAGCGATGCCTGATGGACACGTCCAAAGTTTTGTCTTCTGTCTTCAAAGACACGCTGTGCTTTCAAAAAAGCGCGATCTCATGGACGATACGAAAATTGAACACAGTTAAAAGCACATTTGAAGCACAGAGAGAGATGAAGGAAAAAAAACGAACACATCAGAAGATCATCACTTTTTTAGCTTGTACAGCACACGACGACGCTTGAGGTGGGAGATTATCGGACGCCTAAAAAATTGCTAACAACGTAAATTTTGTGGCCTGTGGATTTTAAATGAAGGGGGAGGGGTGATGCCAAAAGTGTCTCATTTAATGATTAGAAATCTTTGGGATGTCGTTGTGGCAATTTGGGGGGCGAATAGTTTCTCCACCTTTTTTTTTTTTTTTTAGCGTCGATGTAGGCGACAAACGATAAATCGGATCAGCCAAAAATCATTAGCTCAGTTTTTTGTCATTTCTTGTTTTTCTTGATTTATCTGTTTGAGATTTCTTCTTCTTCTTCCTTCCTGTTCATCAGCTTCCATGACTTCCTCTTTCTGAGAAATAAATGTACAAAAATGTTTTTTTCTTCTTGACTTTTTTTTTTTTCTCGTTTTGTTTGATGGTTGTGTTTTTCTTTTCGGGGGGCGGGGGGGGGGGGGGGCGGTTGGGGACAGAAGCAGAGGCTCAGCTGGAATCACAGTGACGTTTAATTTTTTGTTGTGTGTTGTTTTTTGTTTAACACGTGTTTCAGAACGAGTTTTCTGGCACATACCTGTAAACATGAGCGGATTTGAAATGTCTGTTTTAAAAAAAAAAAACACAAAAAAACCATTTGATCACATTTTGTGGACTGCAGCAGCATTTTTCTTTCTGATGTGGCAAAGAATACCAATAACTGTGCCATTATACATTTGTTTTGTCTGACTGGGCAGTTTAACCTGTACATAGCTGAGCGCTTGCCATCTCCGGCTTTTTTTAGTTTTTCTTTTTTCTTTTTCTTGTTTTTTATTATTATTATTATTATTATTATTATTTTAAGATGCAATTTTCTTGTTCTTGAAAGTCCATCAAAGACTTTTATCACATCTGGAGAAATCTACAATGTGACACCACTGACTGTAAGGAGCTTTTTTTTTTCTTTTTCTTTTTTTTGATGATGATTGGTGATGGCGATTTGCAGTCGATCCCTTGTCGAGGTCGAGCCCCCCTTTGCCCCCTCTCGCCCACCCCCCCCCCCCTTCTTCCTGTCCATTCGTTTGGTTTGACTCGACCATTCGACCTCGAACTGTGAGACGTTTAACGCAGACGCTGATTTACAAACTTGGGGCATCCTTGAACTGTGAATGTGTGCATGTGTGGAATTACAAAAAAAAAAAAAAAAAGTACCACCCAGAAATTTCAGATTGCAAGATTGCAGATGCGGAGGTACCTCAGACTTCGGATGGTACCGCTTTCTTTTCTTTTTTTGGGGGAACGGATTTCCTGCTTTTTTTAATTTTGTTGTTTTTTGGCGTTAAAGACGGGACCAGGCGCATGTTTCGGACCGCCTAGCCTGTCCTGTCCTGTCTCGCCAGCACTAACACACAAACGCCCCCTCCGATATGGCGTTTTTTTGTTTTTTTTTAATTTGAGGAGCTCCTTTTCTCTTCTCATGGACCTTTAAATGGAGCGTCACACTTCATATCAACCTGTTAGTCGCCTCAAGCGCTCAGTCTCCCTCCTTCCTGTTTGCGCATTTTTGACAGTGCCATTTTGTTTTTGATTGTTATTTCCCTCCTCTTCCCTCGAGGGTTGCATCTTGTCTCCCAACCCCTCCCTTTGCCCCCTCCTTGCCCCCTCCCTCCCCTCCTTCCTTTTCTCTTCTTGTGTGCGTGTTTTTTGTTTTTTGTTTTTTTTAAAAAAGCAAAAATATAATAACGAATGCACACCAACTGACTGGAAACGTGACTCAATCTCTCTATCAACTCACTGTGGTTTAACTCATTAACACTCTTACCATTGCTACGCTAACAGCTGTGGACAATCGACGACTCCACCGTGTTGGGGTTTGGACAGATAATTTTTTGCCTAACGACACCTTTAACAGACGTGGAACGGAGATTGCATTCAAGAGGGCTTCTTTATTTTTTATTTTTTTGGTTTTTTGTTGTTTTTTCTTTACATTTGTTGTTGTTGATGTTGTTGGTTTATTTTTTTTTTCTTTCTTTGGGTTTACTCTTCCATTGAGACTGGAATCAAGCGTACATGTCAGCTATAGATAATTTAAGTTACTCTTGTGTCATGATGTAAAACTGTCTAATTTGGAGAAAAAAAAATGTAGCTTACTGAAAAATAAAGATTTAGGCACTGTTGAAGAGCCAATGTGTCTTTCTTCCTTTATTTAAATTGTATAATTATTGAGCAATTATGTGAAAAATGTGCATATTTATAGTTATTTGCAACTTTATAGATTTTCATGTCTTAATTTTTTCACCACTTTTACATGATTATAACAGAAATTATGTGTAATTTATACTTATAAAGATCTTTTTTAACTTTTTTACCAGTTTTATATAATTGATATTATGACATGGAGACAGTTATTACATAATTTATAGTTTTATAGATGTTTTGTTTGGGTTTTTTGTCTCATTCACCAGATTTATGATTCAAATTATGACAATTTATAGTTTTATGGGTTTAAATGGTGTTTTTGACATTTGTCATCGGTTTTAAATGATTGAAACTATGACATACATTATTATAAAATGTATAGTTTTATAGATTTTTATGTTTTTTAAACTTTTTTACTAGTTTTGCGTGATTATGACATTTATAGTATAGTTTAAATGGTGTTTTTTGACATTTTTCATCAGTTTGACATGATTGAAACTATGACATAAATTATTATAAAATGCAGGTTTTATAGATTTTCTATTATTTTTTCCTCTTTCACTAGTTTTGCATGATAAAGTATGACATAGTTTATAGTTTTATAGATTTTCATGTTTTTTCTATTTTTTACTTGATTGAAATTATGACATAATGACATAATATGGAAACTACAATCACAATAGAGAAAATAATTACATTCCTTGAGCTTCATTTATTTTTCATATTCTGTAAAGCCAGATATGTACCAGTCAAAGGTTTATAGGACTGTTTAAGTAGTTATATATTTACTCACATATTTACAGTTACAAGGCTTTAGCTATGAAGTTTGTTCACTGAGGGAATAAGTGAATGAGGAAGTTCTCACAGTCGGGCGAAAGTAAAAGTGGATGGTTATGAAACAGCTCAAGGAAAACAGAAAACAACACAACAAATAAAACAATAGCAGTTCTCTAAAAATATAGATTGTATAGATTTCGACCTAAAAGTGCATTTACAGTATTGTGCAGAAGTTTTAGGCAATGAAAGTAAAGTGAGGTATTTTTTATGTATTAGTTAACTTCATACAAAGTTCATAAAGAGAAGAAACCTAAATGACGTCAGTATTTCTCCTCTGTACACCTTCACACAGTGTTTCAGGTATTCAGCAGGTTGGTTTTTGTTCCTCCATCTTCGAGAAGTCTCCACAGTTCTTCTTCTTCTGTGTATTTGGGTGTCTCATCTGCTTCTGTCTCTTCATGTTAATCCCAGAGTGACTCCATGATGATGAGATCAGGACTCTGTGGGAGTCAAACCATCTGCTGCAGGACTCCTTGATGAAGATCCTTCTTTATGACTCAGGTTGGATGTTTGGGGCTGTAGAGCTAATCAGACGCCTCCCTGATGTTCGTTCATTTCCTAAACTGCTTAAAACTTCTACACAGTTACTCTACATTACATGTTTACATTTAAAGTCTGTGTAAAGTAGGAATAAATATGTTCTGAGTTTGACATACCACAGAAGAGTGTATTCTTAACCACCCTGCCAAATTTGAATGATTAAAAAAATCGCCAAATATATGAAATTAGGCTTCAAAGTTGTGTAAAACTCCCAAACGCTGTGGGAGTTCCCGCCGAGTTCGCTGAAGCCCCGCCCCCTACCAAGTGTCACCTGTCAATCAAAGTCACCACCTCTACCAGAAACATGGACGCTAGGTTTGAGACTGAGAGCTGCTAGCTCGGTGGCTAACTCGGCTGCTAGCTTGGCAGCTAACTCGGCTGCTAGCTCGGCGGCTAACTCAGCTAACTGGCTAACTGTAGACTGTAGTAGTAGTAGTGTGAGCTGAATGTATTTCTACCTCTACAGCAGCAGGGGCGGGTTTATGCTAATCACTAAATCCTGAACACAGAAATCTTGAAACACAGTTTGTGAAGCCTAGCTCCACAATTCAAATCTAAATGGTTGAAATGCTTTTTACACCTTTTTTAGAAATACATTTATGACCTATTTAATGTGTTTAGAAGAAAATGTCTGAATTCATGGTTCGGGCATCTAATCAGGATGCCTCCCGGACGCCTCCCTGGTGAGGTGTTCAGGGCACGTCCCACCGGTAGGAGACCCCGAGGAAGACCCAGGACACGCTGGAGAGACTATGTTTCTCGGCTGGCCTGGGAACGCCTCGGGGTCCCCCTGGAAGAGCTGGACGAAGTGGCTGGGGAGAGGGAAGTCTGGGCTTCCCTGCTTAGGCTACTGCCCCCGCGACCCGACCCCGGATAAGCGGAAGAAGATGGATGGATGGATGGATGTCTGAATTCACTTTACACAGTCAAAACTACATTCACAGTAAGGAAGGTAATTACAATCTACACATTTAATGTCCTTTCTATCATTCCTCCTGTCATAGTTCTCAATGTAAATGTGCTTTCAATGTAAAGTGATGGAGGACAAACTCCACAGTCATTATAAAGTCTCTGATCAGCTTCTATCGAGCTTCATCAGTGTGAGTTAGTCATATCAAGTAATATCTGACACATATACAGTCTTTTTAGCTTCATATCTCCTCTTAGTGTTTCCTGTTGAGCTGTGGTGGAAGTATAGTAACAAAAAGACTTTGCTACTAAAACACTGTAACGTTGAAACATAGAAGATGAAGATATGACTCATTTGGACAAAGCCGAAGCTTCATATTAGCTTCAGATCAACTTTTAAGTACATATAATAATCACATTATTATTACAATGCATTATGAATGGATCTTCTAATGCTCAGTATGAACAGGAGGAATCATTACAGCAAGAAAAAAAACAGGTTTTAATGTTAATTTAGGGTCCTGATTGTTGGTTTAAGACATTTGAACAACTGTAAACTTGCCCTTTAAGTGTTTTAGTACACTTTACAGATTGAAGTTGAAAGGAGCTGCCACAAATGTTTTCTCCAAAGTACAGAGAGTCACCCGTTTTATATAAATGTGGTTTTATAGGGAAGTGACGAAGTTCTCCAAAGCATCACTTCTGCTTTAATGTGCAGGTCAGATCATGTCAAAGTACACAGTGCAAACAAAGTGAACTCTACAGTAAGAGAAAATACATTTCAATTAAACTACTTTTTTCTCTCTTTTTTTTTTAAAGTGCATGAATTAAAAACATTTCTTTTCATTTTCAACATCTCTAACCCTGATGAAGATAAACAGCCACTAGATGGCAGCGTGTCCACAGACAACAATGCATGAGATCCTTTATCATCAGCACTGCTCCTCATATCTGATGATGATGATTTTAAGTCCAGTAATATGCACAAATATGTTTTTATCTCCTTATTTTACATTATTGATGAGTTATAGTTAACATAAGTAAGAAAAAAAACATTATAACGTTAAAAAAACATTTAAAAATAGAAACTTAAATGAATTCATGAGTTGATTTTCACTCTCATATTTGTCACTTTTCTCTTTATGTTTAACCTTTGTGTCGTCCTCCCGGGTCAAATTGACCCCATCTGTTTTGACTATTCCTTCCTTCCTTCCTTCCTTCCTTCCTTCCTCCCTCCTTCCTCCCTCCCTTCCTTCCTCCCTTCCTTCCTCCTTTCCTCCCTTCCATCCTTCCTTCCTCCCTTCCTTCCTTCCTTCCTTCCTCCTTTCCTCCCTTCCATCCTTCCTTCCTCCCTCCCTAGATATTGATTTAATGGCCCACCAGGAGCACATATACTCTTCTTCAGACTGACTGACAAAACATAAATGTTGAATACACTGAGACTGAGACAATGTGATTTATTCTTGATAGATAAAGTGTAAATGTATTGATGTATTGAGGGTGGTGCACGATTCTCACAATTTCAAAAACATCTTGCTCACTGACTCTACTCTAGCAGCAAAACACCAGATGACGTCATTTAGTTGTGAGAATACAACGCAGTGCTGCTCAGTCCTGCTCGTCCTGTATTATGAAGCAAAGCAGACCAGTGAAACATGTGAGTGCATCTAAAATGACCTGGATGTGTTGGTATGGGTGAGAGAGAGAGAGAGGGAGAGAGAGAGAGAGAGAAAGATAGAGAGAGAGGGAGGGAGAGAGAGAGAGACAGACAGAGAGAAAGACAGACAGAGAGCGAGAGAGAGACATAGCGAGAGAGAGAGAGACCGAGAGAGAGAGCGAGAGAGAGAGAGAGCGAAAGACAGACAGACACAGACAGAGAGAGAGAGAGAGAGAGAGAGGCCAAGAGAGAGAGACAGACAGAGAGAGACAGAGAGAGAGAGAGAGAGCAAGAGACAGAGCGAGAGAGAGAGAGAGAGAGAGCGAAAGACAGACAGACACAGACAGAGAGAGAGAGAGACAGAGAGAAAGACAGACAGACAGAGAGAGAGTGAGAGAGAGAGAGAGAGAGAGGCCAAGAGAGAGAGACAGACAGAGAGAGACAGAGAGAGAGAGAGAGAGCAAGAGAGAGAGAGAGCGAGAGACAGAGAGAGAGAGAGGCCGAGAGAGAGAGAGAGCGAGAGACAGAGAGAGAGAGAGACAGACAGGGAGAGAGAGAGAGAGAGAGACAGAGGGAGAGAGAGAGAGGGAGAGAGAGAGAGAGAGAGAGAGAGAAAGACAGACAGAGAGAGAGAGAGAGAGAGAGAGAGAGAGAGACAGAGAGAGAGAGACAGACAGGGAGAGAGAGAGAGAGAGAGACAGAGGGAGAGAGAGAGAGGGAGAGAGAGAGAGAGAGAGAGAGAGAGACAGAGAGAGAGAGAGAGAGAGAGAGAGAGAGAGAGACACATCTGCAGATACACCTGCTGAGATTTTTAAAGTGGGACTGTCCAAACAGTTTCAGGAGAGGTTCGGTGAATAGAAGTGAAAAAAATATTACATAGAATAGATTAAATGTGTGAGATGTGTAGTAAACACTCACTATTTTCTCTTTTATTTATTCCCGTTCTCTAACCTCCTTCTTTCTCCTTTTCTTCTCACTAATCAGCTGCTTAATTTTCACCCTCTCTAACATCTAATTGTCCTGATTAAGTTCACCTGCTCCTCTCAAAGCCTGATTTAAAGACTGCCTTTCCTCTCCTGCTCATTCACCTTCACTCGGTAAAAGGTTTTTATCAAATTCATAAGGTTACATGTTATCTTATGTACGTTTAGTTTAAATGACAACACCATCAACCTAAATTTAAAAACATGGGGTTAATAATCTGGTTTATTGTGTAAATGCAATCTTATTTCTTTTAGACTTGGAGTCCTATGTGTGTTTATTGTAGGGCTGTCAAGCGATTAATTTTTTAATCGAGATTAATCACAGAATTTCCATAGTTAATCGCAATTAATCGCGTTTTGAATTGCATGTTTAAAATCCTGTTATTTTCCATTTGAAGGCAGTTTTAAGCCCATAATGTAAAGCATTTCTTACCAGAGTGTCTTAACTGGGAATCAATCACGGCTCTGCTGCGACTCCCACACTCCAAAATGGTCCTTTGGTGGAGCTGAGGCTGGCTTGGCTGCACCTGGGTGTTTAGCATGGAGGTGCTAACTCAAACTGGACGTACTCCGGTGGTAGTTAAACTCCGTTTGACACAGGTTGCATTTTACTTTTGACTTGTCAACTGAACCGTCTGGAAGTGTTTTAAAGTTAAACAAGCCGTTCAAAAGTCCAGTAGCTCTCTTACTTTCCATCAGCGCGGTAGGTTTACTGCAGGAGGCCACTTCAAAGCATAGCGCTACAGCTAGAGGAGCCGTCTACGGGGGAGTAGAAGGGACAAAAAGGCTTGCAACATTAAAATGCGATTAAAAAAAATTAACGCGTTAAGGATTGCATTAATCTAATCACGATTAATGCGTTAACGCTGACAGCCCTAGTTTTGTTCCTTTCTTTCTGAGTGATGCCCATAATGATAATCAACCATCTCCAATTCAACCCTTCTACTTTACATGGTGAATCTTTAGTATGTTAAACAGCACTATCAGGAGTATCTGTGGGATCAAATAACATAATCATGATCCAATAGGCATCCAGGAATTGAATGAAACTAAGTCAGTAAACTAAGGAGGGAGGGGTCGCCATTTTTCTAGCTTTGCCAATCCTCATCAGTGGGAGGAATCTGTAGGACTTCTTCTTTATTATTATTTTGACAAAACAAACGCATTTTTGACAGCCTAAACGTGCCCGAAAAGTCACGGAAATTTGCACACATGCCACACCCGGAGAAAAATTAGATATTTTATGATTCGCAAAAATCTGCGATGCAAAATGGCTCTACAGCGCCCCCTATGCCCATGACAAAAATATAGCCCCTCGCTCCAGATTGATGTAGACAAATTAAATTCAGTACACATATATATCACGTCAAGATGCACAAAAAAGCCTCTTGGACCCATACCTTAAAGTCCGTGTAAAGTAAGAATAAATATGTGTTCTGAGTTTGACATACCACAGAAAAGTGTGTTGTTAACCACCCTGCCAAATTTGAATGATTAAAAAAAATCGCCAAATATATGAAATTAGGCTTCAAAGTTGTGTAAAAATCAGCCTCTTTCTCTGCTGCCAAACGCTGTGGGCGTGGCCGCCGAGTCCGCTGAAGCCCCGCCCCCTACCAAGTGTCACCTGTCAATCAAAGTCACCATCTCTACCAGAAACATGGACACTACGTCTGAGAGCTTTCTGCTGCTAACTCAGCTGCTGGCTCGGCGGCTAACTCGGTGGCTAACTCAGCTAACTGGCTAACTGTAGACTGTAGTAGTAGTAGTAGTGTGTGCTGAATGTATTTATACCTCTACAGCAGCAGGGGCGGGTTTATGATTTTCAGACCCACTAAATCCTGAACACAGAAACACCCTGGGCAACAACAATATCAAACTCAGGTATATTATCATTCAGCACCAATATTACTACTGTACATCATGTTAATATGTTTCTACCATATTTTATTTTACTACGATTGTCTTTTTATTGCTTGTGTGCTTACATATTATTTATTGTTCTTTATTCTTTCTATTGATGCTCCCTCCACTTTCTGCTGCAGTACTGTAGATTTACCCGCTGTGGGACTAATAAAGGAATATCTGAGAGTCTAATGATGCACACAGAAGCTGTAGATTCAGTTATGGGTAGAGCTGTGGTACCCATAACTAAATCTAGTTCTGTCCTTCCTTCTTTTCTTCCTTCTGTCCTTCCTTCCTTTCTTCCTTTCTCCCTTCCTTCTGTCCTTCCTTCCATCCTTTCTTCCTTCTATCCATCTGTCCTTCCTTCCTTTCTTCCTTCTGTCCTTCCTTCCATCTGTCCTTCCCTCCATTCTTCCTTCTTTTTTTTTTTTACCATGTTTTTATTCAAGAAAGATGCGACAAAACAGATCCATACATTTAGGTACAGTGTCTTTCTTTTTTCTTATGATCAAATCAATCCCATCCCACCCACACCACCCATATACTGCCACAAAAAAAAAAAAAAAAAAAAAAGGAGGAGGAAGAGGTTGAGAGAGGGAAAAAATCCCACTCCATGTTGGGGTCACATCAGGTATCAGACAACACTTGCATACTAGGCAAAGCCTTACACTAACTGGGCATTATATTATCTGGGGGGAGAGTGTTAAGCCTCTCAAAGTATGACAACAATGGATCCCATATTTTATGGAATGTATTAGTTGATCCTCTAGAGAAATATTTGATTTTTTCTAATTTCAGGAATAGCATCAGGTCCTTAAGCCAGACTGACACATTCGGTGGTTGATGAGACTTCCACTCCAGCACTATCCTTCTACGAGCCAAAAGGGAGGCAAAAGCAAATGCGTTTTTCTTATTAGTGGCCATTAAGACCTCACTTACTAGTACACCAAAAATGGCCATTTCTGCATTCGGCTTCACATTGGTGTCAAATGCTTCATTTAAAGTTTTACAAACAGATGACCAAAAGTCTCTTAACTTTGGACAAGTCCAAAACATATGTGCCATATCCGCTGAAGTAGAATTACAGCGGTCACAGCGGTCATCAATGTCTGGATAGATTTTGGACAGTTTCGATTTGGTATAATAAATTCGGTGAAAGACTTTAAACTGTATGAGGTTAAGGCGGGCACAGGAGGATGTTCCGTTAACTCTACTCTGAGCACAGTCCCAGGCTGCGTCAGATAACTCCATCCCCAGCTCTGCAGCCCAATCAGCTCTGATTTTGTCTAATGACACCTTTTGAAAAGAAAAAATTGTGTTGGATATAACTGAAATCTGGCCTTTATGCCGCACAGAAGTCTGTAAGATATTGTCCAGCTCTGAGTTTGCTGGTAAGGCTGGAAAGGTTGAACTCCACGTTTGGATAAAGTGACGTACCTGAAAATATCTAAATAAATCTGACCGTTGAAGGTTAAATTTCTTTGTAAGATCATTAAAGCTGCCAAAAAGACCATCAATATAAAAGTCACTACATCTAAGAAGACCCACTCTTTGCCACTGTACAAAGGTATGATCCATTCTGGCTGCAGGAAAGAGGTGGTTATTGCCAATAGGGCTACACATAGAAAAATCAAGAAGTTTGAAATGTTGTCTAAATTGTGCCCATATTTTAAGAGTAGAATGTATTACAGGGCTTGATGTAAACTGAGATGGTGAGAAAGGTAATTTTGCTGTAGCCAAAGCAGAGGGAGATGTTGATATGCAGGAGTTTGCTTCAACTTGGCACCATCCAATATCTGGAGACTGAAACCAGTGTATAACTTTTTGTACATTAGATGCCCAATAATAATTCCTTAAATTGGGGAGTGCTAGGCCACCCTGGCTCTTGGGTCGCTCCAGAAACTCCCGCCGGATTCTAGGAGTCTTACCATCCCACAGAAATGAAGAAATTAACTTATTTAAAGACTGAAAAAATGATTTGGACAAAAATACGGGGAGACACTGAAACAAATACAAAAATCTAGGTAAAACATTCATTTTAATACAATTAACTCTACCTGTGAGTGACAGGTATAGGGCTGACCATCTCTGAAGGTCTGATTCTAGTTTTCTGATGAGGGGTTTGAAGTTCTCTTCATAAAGATCAGAGTAGCTACGGGTGACCTGTACGCCTAAGTATCTAAAGCCAGATTTGGAAATGCGGAAAGGGAGTGCATTATCTGAAATCTGAAGAGCTAAATTATTGATTGGGAAACATTCACTTTTGGACAGATTCAATTTATAGCCAGAGAAAAGCCCAAACACATGTAACATGTCCACAACATTAGGGACACATGACACTGGATCCGATATATAAAGCAATAAGTCATCAGCATATAGAGAAACTCTATGTTCAACTCCCATCCTGTGAAGCCCATGTATGATGTGTGATGTTCTCAACTTAATTGACAGGGGTTCTATAGCTAATGCAAACAAAAGTGGGCTGAGGGGACATCCCTGTCGAGTACCCCTTGACAGGGGGAAAAGTTGGGAAGCCAATTTGTTAGTTATTACTGATGCTTTTGGAGAAGTATATAGCAGGCGGATATAAGAGATAAGGTTAGAACCAAAGCCAAATCTTTCTAAGACGGCAAACAAATAACCCCACTCGATTCTGTCAAATGCCTTCTCCGCATCCAGGGAGACAACCACTTCTGGAATCTCCCTGGACGCTGGAGAGTGCACAACATTCAAGAGTTTACGAATATTTGTGAAAGAGTGGCGGTCCTTCATAAATCCAGTTTGGTCAATTGAGATTACTTGGGGCACTACAGTATCTAATCTTGAGGCAAGGAGCTTAGCTAATATCTTTACATCTGTGTTTAGAAGTGAAATTGGCCGATACGACCCACACTGAAGCGGGTCCTTACCAGGTTTCAGAAGAAGTGAAATAGATGCCTCTGTTAGGCTCTGTGGTAGTTTTGACTGACTCAATGAATGATTGAACATGTCTAAGAGAATGGGAGCTAGCTGAGATGAGAATTTCTTGAAAAATTCCACAGGATAGCCGTCAGGACCTGGGGTTTTACCACTTTGCATTTTCTGGATGGAGTCAGAGATCTCTTGTAGTTGCAAGGGTTTGTCCAATTCAGTTTTAACAGTCACATCAACCTTAGGGATATCTAAATTGTTTAAAAACTGTAACATGTTTGATGCATCAAGTGGAAATTCAGACGTATACAAGTCTGCGTAAAATGCTTTAAAAGTATTGTTTATTTCCATTGGGTCTATAGTTAGCTGTGAGCCATTGTGAATCTGCGGAATCATACGAGACGCTGATCTGCATTTCAGCTGGTAAGCTAACAAACGACCTGCTTTATCTCCATGCTCATAGTAGTGCCCTCTTGACCACAGGAGGTGTCTCTCAGTTTTTTGCATCGATAATAAGTCATACTGAGTTTTCAGAGCAATTCTGTCTTTATATAGCTCCGGAGTAGGAGCTGTGGAATACTGGTGGTCTATGTTTCTTATAGAGTTAATAAGTTCTTGCTCCCTCTGTTTCCTTGCTTTATTACGTGATATGGAGTAAGACAAAATTTCTCCCCTTATAACAACTTTCAGTGTCTCCCATAGCGTAGAAGGTGATATTACGTCTGATCTGTTGAACAACAAAAACTCATCAATTGCTTTAGATATGAATTCACAAAACTGTTTGTCTGCCAATAAGGCTGTGTTCAGTCTCCAGGTATTGTGCTGTGTTAGATTTTGAGAGAAAACAAGATCAAGAATCACTGGTGCATGGTCTGATTCCACTATGGCAGTATACTCTACTTTCTTTACAGAGGGAAGGAGTATTTTGTCAACAAAAAAATAATCTATTCTACTGTAGGTATGATGAACGTGTGAAAAGAAGGAGAATTCTTTTTTGTGTGGGTAAAAAAAACCTCCATGGATCGACACAGCCTGTCCGATCCATGAAATCACAGAGAGCTTGGGACATTTTGGAACGTGTTAAGGTTTTAGGGTTGGAGCGATCTATAGCTGGGTCAATCACAGTATTCAGATCCCCAGCAAGAATGAGCTTATGTGAATCAAGATTTGGAATCAGGGAAATGAGTTTGTTAATGAAGTCAACATCATCCCAATTAGGGGCGTATACACTTATAAGTACGACTGGGGTGTTGAAGAGGGAACCTGCCACTATAATAAACCGACCTTGAGGATCAGAGATCGTTTTTGAAGGCGTAAACAATATCTTTTTATGGATCAAAATTGCCGCTCCCCGTGCCTTGGTGTTAAAGGCAGAATGGAAAGTCTGACCAACCCAATTCTTCCTGAGTCTAACTTGATCAGCTATGGTCAAGTGAGTTTCTTGTAAAAAAGCTACTTCTACATTCAATTTTTTCAAGTGGGAAAATATCCGTGTTCTTTTAATAGGCCCATTCATGCCCTTAACATTCCAACTTATAAATCGGGTAGATGACGTGCCTACTTCTGCACTACTATCATTTGTGCCATCAGCCATGCACCGTTTAAAGGAGGGGAATAAGGTGGGGTATGCACCCTGTAGCAGAAAGGTGACCGTTCGTGAATAACTCCTCCAAAACAATAGTCAAACACAATGACCAAAACAAAAAACCCTTCGGCAGTATAAAAACCCGTTTTTACATAGAATAAACAAAACTTGGTTGTGTCAATAATTAAACCCATCCCAACATTGAACATAACAAACAAATCTCCAATGTCTGCCTCTTGAACATAGGCAGACCGCTGGCCCCCCTCTAAGTCGTGAATCTCCCGGAGTTGTCTTAACTAAACCGTAACCGAGAGCCTTTGGCCTTCTAAAAGTTAAGCTTTAAGTTTTTTTTTTTTTTTAAATAAACAATATCGCCGTCTAACATTCGTCACAACAAGACGGACTATTCCGACAATGAGCTTAAGCAACGATAGGTGCAACATTAAACAGTAACAGTTAGCTAACATTATCAACAGCATTACAGTTAGCTATTAGCCATCATAGCCAGCTAGCCATCACCACCAACACAAGAATCATAGCTTTAGAACGACCCCAAACAAAGTCAATTTAGGGTTTGAGAGTAAATGCACATAGTAGGCTAGGAACAACACAGATTTACCTCAAAATGTTCATGTTAGTCTTTTTATGTTGCCGTTACCAGTTGGTGACGACAACAACTTTCCTCAAGCACAGTTCAGTCTGGTAGGCCTACCGTTAACGGAGATGAACTAGCCGCCAGCTGTCAGCCAAGTAGTCGCCAGTTCCTAACAAGTTTGAAGCAATCCGTCGGGTTAGCCTACTCTTGATCCTTCACCTGTCGATCGTTAGAACGCCCTTGCTTCCTCTGGTGTGTCGAATTTAAGCGTATTCTTCCCTCCAAAAGAGACTCGCAGACAGGCTGGATAAAGTAATTGGAATTTTATTCCCTTCTTGTAAAGTGCTTGCTTGATATCATTGAACTCCGCACGTCTCCTGGACAGGACTGACGCTGAAATCCTGATATATTCTCAGAGTTGAATTCTTGTATTTCAGCTCATGTTGTCTAGCCCATCTCAGTACACGTTCCTTTTCCTGAAATCTTTGGAAGCATACCACAAACGGCCGCGGAGATTGTCGAGTGTGTTCAGGTTTTTTGCCCACTCTATGCGACCTTTCCAAAGCTGGAGCAGAGTCAAAAACCCCACTGCCCATGATCTCCATCAGCATGTTTGACATGAACACCACAGGATCCTCGCCCCCTTCACTGTCTTCAGGAACATTCACTATTCTCAAGTTAGATCTGCGAGAGCGGTTTTCTAAATCCTCGATGCGATCCAGGAGCTGTGTATTCTGCGTTTGCAAGGACTTGATAGCTGCGTCTGCTGCAAATAACTTTTCAAAATTCTCCCCTGCTAGGGATTCCGTTGCAGTCAAGCGGGTTTGAAAGTTATCTACAGTCTCTTTTATAGCGTTCATAGAAGTCTGCAAAGGGCCAACAGATTCCTGTATGAGAATGGAAATGTCCCTCTCTCAAACTGGCACGTTGCTTTGACAGCTCCTCCACCAACTGGTCCATGGAGATTCCGTTGCCATTACCAGAGGAGCGTTCGTTAGCAGGAGAGGCCATAGTAGCTAGCTTGCTAGCAATGGTGTTCCGCGTTGTCGGTGGACCCGAAGTCGACTGTTTGAGTTTAGAGTTGCTCATTGTACGTTCGTGGGCTAATTAAGATGTTATATCCACTGTTTTTATTACAGTTCTACGGCGGTATAAAAACACTTTAAAGGAAAGTTTAGGCAAGTTAGGCCGGAGCTCGTCTCTCTTGCTTCCTACTCCAGCATGGCCCCAAACCGGAAGTCCCATTCTTCCTTCTGTCCTTCCTTCCATCTGTTCTTCCTTCCTTTCTTCCTTCTGTCCTTCCTTCCATCTGTCCTTCTCCTCCATTGTTCCTTCTGTCTTCCTTCCTTCCATCTGTTCTTCCTTCCTTTCTTCCTTCTGTCCTTCCTTCCTTTCTTCCTTCTGTCCTTCCTTCCATCTGTCCTTCCTTCCTTTCTTCTTCTGTCCTTCCTTCTATCTGTCCTTCCTTCTATCCATCTGTCCTTCCTTGCTTCTGTCCTTCCATCCATCTGTCCTTCCTTCCTTTCTTCCTTCTGTCCTTCCTTTCATCTGTCCTTCCTTCCTTTCTTCCTTCTGTCATTCCTTCCATCTGTTCTTCCTTCCTTTCTTCCTTCTGTCCTTCCTTCTATCTGTCCTTCCTTCTATCCATCTGTCCTTCCTTCCTTCTGTCCTTCCATCATCTGTCCTTCCTTCCATTCTTCCTTCTGTCCTTCCTTCCATCTGTCCTTTCTTCTTCCTTTCTTCCTTCTGTCCTTCCATCCATCTGTCCTTCCTCCCTTTCTTCCTTCTGTCCTTCCTTCCATCTGTTCTTCCCTCTATTCTTCCTTCTGTCCTCCCTTCCTTTCTTCCTTCTGTCCTTCCTTCCATCTGTTCTTCCCTCCATTCTTCCTTCTGTCCTTCCTTCCATCTGTCCCTTCATCCCTTTCTTCCTTCTGTCCTTCCTTCCATCTG
This sequence comes from Scomber colias, assembly GCA_021039105.1. Classification (NCBI taxonomy): domain Eukaryota; kingdom Metazoa; phylum Chordata; class Actinopteri; order Scombriformes; family Scombridae; genus Scomber; species Scomber colias. The sequence goes on from JAJDFG010001749.1 coordinate 26,274, forward strand.
TTCTTCCCTCCATTCTTCCTTCTGTCCTTCCTTCCATCTGTTCTTCCCTCCATTCTTCCTTCTGTCCTTCCTTCCATCTGTCCTTCATCCCTTTCTTCCTTCCTTTATTCCTCCTGTCCTTCCTTCCATCTGTTCTTCCTTCCTTTCTTCCTTCTGTCCTTCCTTCCATCTGTCCTTCCCTCCATTCTTCCTTCTGTCCTTCCTTCCTTTCTTCCTTCTGTCCTTCCTTCCATCTGTCCTCCCTTCCTTTCATCTTCCATCCATCTGTCCTTCCTTCCTTTCTTCCTTCCATCCATCTGTCCTTCCTTCCTTCTGTCCTTCCATTCATCTGTCCTTTCTTCCTTCTATCCATCTGTCCTTCCTTCCTTCTGTCCTTCCATCATCTGTCCTTCCTTCCTTTCTTCCTTCTGTCCTTCCTTCCATCTGTCCTTCCCTCCATTCTTCCTTCTGTCCTTCCTTCCATCTGTTCTTCCTTCTTTCTTCCTTCTGTCCTTCCTTTCATCTGTCCTTCCTTCCTTTCTTCTTTCTGTCATTCCTTCCATCTGTCCTTCCTTCCTTTCTTCCTTCTGTCCTTCCTTTCATCTGTCCTTCCTTCCTTTCGTCATTCCTTCCATCTGTTCTTCCTTCCTTTCTTCCTTCTGTCCCTTCCTTCTATCTGTCCTTCCTTCTATCCATCTGTCCTTCCTTCCTTCTGTCCTTCCATCATCTGTCCTTCCTTCCATTCTTCCTTCTGTCCTTCCATCCATCTGTCCTTCCTCCCTTTCTTCCTTCTGTCCTTCCTTCCATCTGTTCTTCCCTCTATGCTTCCTTCTGTCCTCCCTTCCTTTCTTCCTTCTGTCCTTCCTTCCATCTGTTCTTCCCTCCATTCTTCCTTCTGTCCTTCCTTCCATCTGTCCTTCATCCCTTTCTTCCTTCTGTCCTTCCTTCCATCTGTTCTTCCCTCCATTCTTCCTTCTGTCCTTCTTCCATCTGTCCTTCATCCCTTTCTTCCTTCTGTCATTCCTTCCATCTGTCCTTCCTTCCTTTCTTCCTTCTGTCCTTCCTACCTTCCATCTGTCCTTCCTTCCATCTGTCCTTCCCTTCCTTTCTTCCTTTTGTCCTTCCTCCTTTCTTCCTTCTATCCTTCCTTCCAGCTGTCCTTCATCCCTTTCTTCCATCTGTCCTCCCTTCCTTTCATCTTCCATCCATCTGTCCTTCCTTCCTTCCTTCCTTCCATCCATCTGTCCTTCCTTCCTTTCTTCCTTCTGTCCTTCCTACCTTCCATCTGTCCTTCCTTCCTTTCTTCCTTTCTTCCTTCCTTCCTTCTGTCCTGTCCGTCCTTCACTGTCTCTCTTTCCTACGTTTCTTCCCTCTTTCCTTTTGTCTGTCGTTTCCTTCCTTCCCTTCTTATCCCACCCCCCCCCCCCCCCCCCCCCTCCATCCGGCCCACATGAGATCAAATTTGTGTGTATGTGGCCCTTGAATGAAAATGAGTTTGACACCTCTGTTTTACATGTTAATCAACGGCCGCGAGGAGACTCAGACGATGAAGTGTTTTTTCAAATTCATTCTTCATGTTTTATTTTCCATTCACATTTTCTCAGTTTGTGTTTTTTGGTTGTTGTTTTTTTTTACCCTCGGGCTCTTATACCATTCAGACTGCATTACATTATGATTCTCTACACACTCTGAAAACGACCTTCCTGCTTCCTGAACAGAATAGAAACAAAGAACACAGCAGCAGATGTTGGAAAGGTTTTTCTTCTTCTACAATATAAAAAAACACTTTGGTTGATAGTTAGCAGCAGGATCATTTCTTCTACAA